>CAXFZQ010000298.1:0-21884 GCA_964007375.1 Ophion obscuratus | reverse complement strand
GATCGAGGACACGCCGATCGTGACTTTCCCCATGAGATCGAGCGATCCTACAGCTCCGAAACTTTGCAGGACCGCAATCTACCTAATACATACAGGGTGGCCCAAGGAGTGACGTGCAAAAGGCACTTTTGGGACACAAGTCTTGTCCATGAGTACTGTCGTGGCGATTTTTTTTTTACTTGTTGAGCAAATAAATAAATAAACAAATGAACACTAACGTCAATGCCTTAGATTTTGATCAAAAGTGAAAAAAAAGATTTCAGAGCACAGTCACGATAGTTCAGATATACTCGACTAAATGACTGCCAAATTCTTTTTAAAAAGAAGTACACAAATCAAAAGAAAAAGCCTATACAACAAGAAAACACGAAGAGACATTACAGAATGTTTTTTTTTCTCGTAAACTAAATAATATCGCAGAACATATATGGCATCTAGGGTTTCCTTTTAAACGTCACTTTTCAGCCCACCCTGTATGTACGTATAAAATAGGTATCTTATGTGTACAGTAAGAAAAACTGTGCACGTTACGTTCTGCACATATACAAATTCACACATACATATATACACCCCCACAGACACACATAGACAATTTTGTGAGGGAATAAATTAGAGGCCTTGACCCGTCGATGCGAGGATGAGAAGTCTAATTAATCCAATTATATATCGGGCAGCGGTAGATATGTACGAAATAAGGGAAGCATCGGGAAGGAGCCCTACAGAGGTTCCTGATTATACCCATACGTGAAAGGATTTTGGGAATTCCCGCGGTCACGCAATGCCCCGATACAATTCTCGGAAGGGAGCTTTACACTACGTGTGCAAATGTAAAGATGCTGCTGCTGCTGCTGTTTGCTCCCGCTTTTGCTCCCGTGTGTCTCCTTTCTTTTTGATTCCATTTATTTTTTATCGTGGCAATCAGTTTTTTTTTCTACCTCATGTCTCTCTCTCCTCCTCTCTCTCTCTCCTCTCTCTCTCTCTCTCTCTCTCTCTCTCTCTCTCTCTCTCTCTCTCTCTCTCTATCGCTCTCGTCAAGGGAATGTAACTTTGAGACTTGGCCCGATGACGAGGGCCGATTGGCATGTGGGTATGTGTAAGAACGCCCGATTTCGTAATTACGCGAGGAATAGGTTATCATTCTGAACGACGAAAAGAGGCTATAGCACACGAGGAATTTCCACGCACGAGAATATTAGGAGTTTATCAATGTGTAACTTTGTGCATCTCGAAGCCTTGATAATGTCACAATAATTCAGATGTTTAGATTAGAATATATAATTTCACATCTAGAGAGGGGAAAGGAAGAGTTTCCATGGCTACTAAACGTATTTTTTTGCCACCTTGTGGGGCCGATTTGTTCTCATCGTGAAGACAATAATTTGAGATTTTCATGGAAATATGTTGAAATTAATGTAATCATGGAAATTGTTTTAATTTCTTTAATGCAAATGATTTAATCATCTATTACTTGACTTAATTTTTTAAAGGAATTCTCAATATAATCTAATGGAAATTATGATATCTCTTCAATATATTTTAATTTCCATTAAATTATTATTGCAAATAATTTTGTATTGTAAACAATTCAAGTCAAGCGATAAAGTATTAAATTATTACAAGAAAAACACTATATCCATGACATTATAAAATACTAATTCAATGGCAATAAGTTATTCCGAAACGTCCGAAAATTACATTTGGAAAAATCCGTAAAACGCTTCAGACATTGAAGGGATTTTCCATTTTTAACAAAAAAGTGTGTGTCAGCGTTGCAAATTTCCAAATTTGGAGATGTCTGATCAATTTTTTTAACGGGAATAGAGTACGACATGTATTCGGACAAAATTGTGCAGACATTGGTAGATGGATTTAGATTCGAAAAGGCATTCGTAGGACAAATAATCGAGAATCTCGCAAATTTTTCAAACCGATCGAACCGACGTTTTTTCCTCGCCATTGTACCGAAGAGACCCGTTACACTTGAATAAGAATATGCACAAGCAAAATGACACATTTTTTGTATCTCCGTATAACAAGAATTGTACGGTATCCATGTACATTGAGGTGAGAGTTGCGAGCATAAAGTTGACGGATCTCCTTGCCGCTATGAGCGCGCGCAGTGACGAGGGAGCGCTAAACACGCGTGACGATTTATTTAGTCTTGTGCAGACACGACGGTCACTCGGGTAACGGGTAGACTCGAGTTTACGAGTGTGGACCACTTGAGATTGCACTTTCAAACGGAAATCTTTACACCCCTCCTCCCCCCCCAAACACACACACACACCAGAAAAGATGGGCATTCTGGAAAGAAATCGAAATTCCATTTACAGTTGTTCAGAATGGAGATAATTAAACTCTAGATATGAAACGCTCCTAAAGAAACTTTTTTTATATGGGAATGAATTCCATTCATCCACTTTGAAATGCATCTCGGATCAATTTTTTTTTCTCAATGACGGGATAAAGAAAAAATATTTTTCAGGAGTGTTTCGTATTGGAAATTAAATTATCTTCATTCTGCTATACTCAAAATGAAATCATGGTTTTTTTCCAGAATGCTTGCTTTTTTCTGGCACATACTACTCGTCACAAGTATACGCTAGATTTTTTTTCAAAGCGGACTTAAAAAATCAGTAATAATCATATTCTTTTGCAGTCGCAAAATCTTCGCGCAAGCACCTTAAAAACATATGGACACCGTATAATTGTCACCCTGTATATACAGGGTGTTTGACACATGGACCGACGCAATTTTTTGGGGGGTGGGCGGGGGAGCGTCATTTGCGATTTTTTTAGCCTTAGACTCTATGTCCTAAGTGTCACGGTAAATGAGGTATGATTTTTTTTAATTACCTGAAATTTCACCTTCAAATCGTCATCACTTTTTTGTTCGTGGTTGTAATAGCACTAAATGACTTTTATTGTATTTTGGAATGTATGTTTATGATAAATAAATCATTATTTCATACAATTGGTTTCAACAAAATGAATCATGAGCTCCCAAAGTCTTTAAAAAACGTAAATGTATTAAAAATATCAACTTCTAATTTCATTATAAAAAAAAAACTAAAAGCTATTTTGAACTTAACTTTGTTTGAAAAAGTTCTCCTGTTTATACCCTTTCTAACGGTGTGCTACATGTCATAGAAATCATTCGTTACGGGATCAAAATAAAAAGAATAAGTTCTTATTATAATGACTTTAGAAGTTGAAATTTTTCATACGTTTACACATTTTTGAGACTTTGGAAGCTCAAGTTTCATTTTCTTGAAACCAATTCGATCAAATGATTAATTTATAATAAGCATACACTTGCAGAATACAACAAAAGTTATTTCGTGCTATTATAACCACAGACAAAAAAGTTGTGATTTAAGGCGGGATATACATTTAAAACGATCAAAAATCGATTTCTTTTTTTTTTCTTTAAAGAATATTGTCCCAAAGTTTCAAAGCGAAATTCGAAAAACTCCAAACGTCACAGCCCGTCAACGCTGTGGCTCACCGCACGGGTTCGCAGCGGGCGTGAACTTCAAACGCGTTTTTCTCACAACTGCATTATGGAAATTGGCGTGCAGGATTATTCAAAAACTATTAAGCCAATTGAGTTGAAACTTGGTAGAAATATTGATAATATTGGTACCGTCTACTTGACGAAAATTGTTTTTAAAATTTGAAAAAAAAAACTGCTTTTTTAATCCACATTTTACAGAAATGTTGCGTGAAATGTTGATTTTTTTTTTTGTAAAAAGTGCCATTTTCTCAAATATGCATTGTCTTTATCTTGATTACCGTCACATAGAAACTATACATGTTCTAGCTGAAAAAATGTTTGAACTTTTTTGCAAATCAAAGTTTACGGGAAGCTGGACTGCACGCTGATTCGCAACTCCCGCGGCGATCTTGCAACACTCTGCCACAGCTCCGCCATTTGGATGATGAATAAATTTAAAAAAAATTGTTTCGTATACTTTAATATACTATTAACGTATACCTAAAGTTTGATAATTGTAGAATAATTATTTCTTAGTTTAACAAATCCCTCAATATTGCTTATTTTTTTCCTGCCTAAATGTATATCCCGCCTTAAAGGCAAATTTTCGGGTAATCTAAAAAAACGAAAAAAAAAAAAAAAAAAAAAATCGTAACTCAATTACCGTGACACTTAGGACATAGCGTCTAAGGGAGAAAAAATTAGGAAATGCCCGCCCCCCTCCCTAATCCCCGAAAAAATTGTGTCGGTCATGTGCCAAACACCATGTATATGTGTGTGTGTGTGTATGCACGCGTCCGGGGTATATCGCTGTTGTGTTGAAGCAGCAAGAGTTAATTGACGGTCCGACGAACTCGGGAGAGACGGGGAAACGTCCAGCGGCAGCTCGACAGTGTACAGATACTCGCGCGGCCCACACGAACAAGTGACGGCGGAAGAAAATTGCTAGAGACATTTTGACCAATTTATGATCGGCCATTAATCATCGGGAAAGGGAGAAGAATCGATGCTGACGTCACACATAACTCGGATGATTTCAGTGTCATATGCGTGCGGAATGATTTATTCACCCGTAAATTTGGACCATGCACGAGGAATCCTAAACGCATTACACTCGCAAATTCATTAACGACAAGTGTACTTCGCCTTCACCATTTTGTCCAATTTGAGCTGTTACTTCGAATTTAATATGACCGATGATTCGCGAATCGTATTGCACTTTCTCGGCGACATTGCTGGGGAGGGGGAGGGTAGCGCCATTTTCAATTGTCGAAATTACCATTCAAAAATTCTTTAAACTGACCCTGACAGCTTGATAAATCGTTCTCTTTTGAATCACGATGTTATTATTTTTTACACAATGTTTTACTTTGTTGAAACGAGAAGAAATTTATTGAAATAAAATTAAAAGAAATTTATTTAAATAAAATGAAAAGAAATTTAGTGAAATAAATTGAAAAGCAATTTATTGAAATAAATTGAAAAGAAATTTATTGAAATGTATTTTTCGACACATCTTGAAGTGTATGCAGGAAAAATGATTCGATACCCAAAAGGCGCTTTCCGGACATTCAAAGCGTCCCGGCTCTCTCAGGTGCAATTGTTTTTCTTTTTGTTTTTTAGCTCGCATGCTACGTACGTCAAATAACGAATGAATCGGTAACTTGTGGGTATACGTGATATTATACTCGTATATACGGCACTAATAAATGTGGCATATCGATCGAGAGGGAGAGAGCGGGGGAGAGAGAGAGAGAGAGAGAAGGATAAAGAGTCGGAGCAGACCCCTCCGCTCCGGATACCGAGTGAATCGAATTTTCAATTAAAGTTCGACGCCCGCCGTGACACAATGGACCTTCATTACGGTCGCTTTAATTTTTACTGCCTGACCGCGAGGCTCAACTTCAAGTTTGTGAGCTACGTGTACGTATGTGTACGAATGTTTCTCTCTCTCTCTCTCTCTGTGTGTGTGTGTGTGTCATACACACACACACACACACACACACACACACACACACACACACACACACACACACACACACACACACACACACACACCGTGTGTGTGCGCGCGTGGGCGAGGCGCTTTTTCTTCTTTTTCTCGTTCTCTCTTATTCGCGAGCCGCAAGAGCTTTTGCAAAGCCGCGCGCGCTCTGCTCACCTGATGTGTCACATAAAAACAAGAGACATGCGATAAAAAGAAAGAGCGAGCAAAAAAAACATGACTCGGAGTTCACGCTATAATAATATACATATTCGACTATTATAGTAGCCCGAACGGAGAGAGGGAGGAAATGGGTGTGAGAGAAAGAAACCGCAAAAAAGAGAGAGAGAGTGAGAGAGGGGGGGGGGGAGGGAGAGATCTAGCGATAACTTATGTATATCACGGTGTTAATAGCATATATCAAAAGGGCCGAGAGCCGATTGAGTCGGTCTCGGCTCAACTTACACACACGCACAAACACCCCCTTTGCATCCACAGACATACATTTGTGCACGCGTTGGCGAGAGGTCGGTCGCTTTGAAAATCCGTCACTCTTGCCGACCCTCCGCGTACGAAAATCCGGCGAGCGCACACGAGCTTCCCAAGGGCGCGCGGGCCTTTTTTGGGATTGCCGAGGAAGAAAAAAATATCTACAACAAAAATGACGAGTGAAGAAAAAAAAAGAATTGTTGGCCCGCTGGTTCCGGACGATAAAACCGCAGGTGGCTACGTGACCGATACGTCAGAGACCTGCCACGTTGTTACGTATTCTCATGTGTGCGCGTAGTGGCTACGCGTATAAAAGATTAAAATGAAAGCATTTCATGAGCAACTTTTAAGCAGCGCGTTGATCCCAAAATCGGCCGTAATTTCAGTTCCGAAATCAGTCGTAATTTGACTTCTACAATTTGTCGTAATAGCAATGCCAAAATCGACCGTAGGATCAAAAACATGGGTATACAACGGTTTTTTAAATTATATTTATAAGAAAATGCTTAGATTTGTCCACATTAGATTTGAAAGACGTTGGATTTACATCGTGTTAAGGGGAGAGATACCTTTAGGCGAGGAAAAAATTGCGCGATTTTTTTGTTAATAGGAAAGATTTCTTTACCATTTTTGAGACTTAGGGTATGTTTTATTAGGGTCTTTTTCACATTTGAATCGCCCTCGAATGCCAATAGGTTTGAACCTGTCTGTGAGTCGCTGCCGCGAAATTCGGTGTGTGAGAGGTGATTTTATATTATTTTTGGTGTCAAAAGTGGAACCAGCTGAGTTTGTGTGTTTTTTGCTTCTTTACCTACCGCAGTTATGTTCAAAGTCATTGCTCTCCCGCAATATACAGCTATATTGCGGTATTTGAGCATTGTGTTTGTTAACCTAACGAAAATATAAACTTGTCAGTACCCGCTTTAGAAAAAAAACGAGAGGGTCAGTACCAGAGATGGGCATACTCGAATACTTTTAGTATTTAGGAAAATAATACCTAATACATGTCAGATGGATATTCATTTTGCTTTCGATAATGAATCCACCTCGATTAAGTATTCGTTCTGGGAATAAATAATGAATCCATTTGGATTCAGTATTCGTTTCGGAAATGAATAATGAGTCCTACTGGATTCAGTATTCTTTTTAAAATGAATAACGAATCCAGTTGGATTCAGGATTCATTCCAAAATAAATAATGAATCCAACCGAGTTCAGTATTCATTTCAACATAAGCAATGAATCCAACTCGATTCAGTATTCATTCCGTATTCGGATGTCATCAAATTGAATAATCTGGAAAAATTGACAGAAAACATGTTTATTCTATTGAAACATTATCGTCCGATTACATCATATTTATCGAAGGGAAATCGCGCTTTTAGGATCTAGTAACTGAAGAAATGGGGGTAGAAATGGGCCATTATGTTTGTCCCATTTCCATTGTCCATTTTTCCAGATTATTCAATTTGATGATATCCGAATACGAAATGAATACTGAATTTAGTTGGATTCGTAATTCATTTTGAAATAAATACTGAATCCAGTGGGATGCTTCATTTATTTTCGGAACAAATTTTGAATGTCTCTTTATTATTCATGAATTTAAAAAAATCGAATATGCCCAACCCTGGTCAGTACATAGTGGCTCAATTTGGCGAGGTACACAGAGGTAAGTCATAATATGAATATTTTCGCGTTGTGATTTAGGTAGGTACTTATTGTTGATTAATATTCAATAAATGATTGTGACTGATCTCATAATATGCTGTCGTTTTTTTAAATTATTTTTTCAATAGTTCACTGTACAACACTCCCCATTGTATTGAGAAAAGCAATCCATTATCTACAAGTGTACAGTGGATCAGGGCAATTTTCTTCAACCTTTGCGTGATTTGGAAATTTTGTTTGACTGTGAAACTAAGCATGTTTCACTGTGTACACCCATAAGTACACAGTGGATAAAATCCCATTTTTTAAAAATGGTTATTATCTCAATATCTATTGGATTAGGCCGTTCAATGTCTCTTAACAAAATGAAGCCATTGAACGCACCTCACGTTTAGTCAAGGTTTCATTGAGATTGTGTGAACGGCTAGGTAGCAATAGACCTCCAAAAAAATGAGCCACTGGTCCCACTCTGACACTACGACATTTAACTGCTTCATGGTATTTTTTGTTTATTAATATTTTTAAATGGCGAAGGTATGGCACGGTCTTCTAAACTGCATTTTCAAAACCGACGTGACGTACAACCAAAACAGTAATCGACCGATTCCTATGAAATTTGGTATAAATCTTTCCAATTTTATTATCTAACACATGACCCTAAATGTTTTTGAAAATAAGAATCACTATTTTTATTGCATAATGTAGCCGTCTTTTGAGCGGAAAATTCAATCTTTTTTTTTAAAAGCGTACCATTTAATCGATTTTCAACATTTCTCACTTTTTCTTGGTTCATATTCTGCGTGTGAGTGTTAATGAAAAGAAAATCTGCGTCCAGAAATCCACCGCAACCTGTTTAGAAGACCGTGCCATACCGCGCCATTTTTAAAAATCAATAAACAAAATACCACGTAATAGCCAAAAGTTGTTATAAAACATACCCTATGTCTAAAACAGTGGTGAGGAAATGTTTCCTTTAAAAAAAATCATGAAAATCAGCAATGTTTTCTTCGCCTTAAAGTATCTCCCCTCTTAAGTACGAGGGCAATATGTTACGATGAGGGCGAATGCCTTACGAAATCACGGTTCTCTGTATATGTGCTGCCAATGTGCAAAGAAATGTAAGGAACTATTTATCGTCAATTATGCGATATTAAATAAGCAAGCTCTCGACAGTGACATTAAGGGGTCTGCATAAGCTTGAAGTTTCTGAAAGCCGATCGTTTTATTCCATAATTGTGTAACCTTAGGTCTTAACTTTGGTTTGCAATACGGATTTCGTAAAAAAAATCGAAAAATTGACCGAAATATGACGATTTTTGTTAACGATCGGATCGCATGGTATTGAAGATCGCCTCGTTGGAACAAAATTATTATTTTTTTTCCTATTGTCCAGTTTTCTTTGCACATTTGGATTGAAAATATCATTGCAATATTTTTCCATATCCCAGTTACGGATCCATACCCCAAAAATGCAGAATACGAGTGCAGATATAGTAACGAAAATGAAGGAATAAAAAAAAATAACGAAGGATGTTCGTTGCATTCTAACGATGCAATTTGCCATTCTTTCATTTGCGTTTTTCGCGAATTAATTTTATTGTCGAGTTTAATATGAAGTTTCCTTGTAAAATTCATACGATTTTCCTCGATAATCTCGCGAATTATTTAAATCCCGATTGAGCCCGCGACATTATGTTTTCTGAAGCTGTGCAACTCGTGGCTCGAAATTTATTCGGTCAATTCACTTCAAATACGGATATGGCATCGTTCATGACATTTTTTATCTTCTGACCGGAATATTTTTTCGTATTCATTTCTCAACACCAAATGAATAAAGTTATTTTTGTTTGTCGAAAAACGAGTTCTCTTCTATAGCTCGCTATATTCTCGTAATTTTCGTCATTCCAAAAAAGTATCCGGCCAATTTTATTCCGGATATATATCCTATAATTTCCGGATACTATCCTATAATAATACGTATCCGGAAAATTTTATTATTACACTGATAGTACATTTTTTAATTTTTCATCTCAGATTACCCTAGTTGCCGGAACCACCTACATCAGGAAATCCCAAACTTTTTTTTTTATAACGCCCCCTTTCTGCGAAAAAGGAGATGGTCACACCTTTAACATTAACATCTTTATCGATATTGACGCGCGTCCTCCTACTTTGAAAACCAACGACGTACATCGACTGACCACGCAGCAGCCACGGCACTTTGTTCAAAAACTAATAACTTCATTTCTAAGGGACAACACCGCTCTAGGATTGTGGGAAAAATCGTTTTTTTGTTGGCTTAAAAAATACTTTGGGGTCATAGAAGCAATATGCAATTGGTCCTGTAGCGATTTTTTTTAAGGTTCGATTATCAATTTTTCCGCAGCGCCTCGGATTTCTTTCAGGCGGCACGTACAACTTTGAACGCGTTTTTCTTCAAACCACTTTTTTCAAATTGGGGGGACGGATTACTCGGACATCTTTGCATGGATCGATTTGAAATTTTGATAGCAGCTTCACAATTACATTTTCTATGGGAGAACGTAGTTGTTTTTTTTTAAATTAAATTCAAACTTTTTTTATAAACAATTTACTGCTTATTTTTTTAGCAAAAAATCGATTTATTTAAATCGACTGATTAAAAAATCCCGACGTAGTCCCATAGCTAATGATGTATACATTATATTTTTTTTGGTTTTTGTTTCAGGTCTTATACTTTACGAGAAAACCGTCCTCCGGTGAAGCTATTTGTAAAAAAAAACACGTTTTTTAAGATGTGCTCTGTCGCCGCCATTTTGTATGAAAATTATAGTAATTTTTTTTATACTTCAATGTGTTGAATAAAACCCGCCCAAAAGAAATCCTATGCGTTTTTTCATATTCCCAAAATACATTGCCAAAGTTAGGCCCTTTTTGCCCCTAGAGTGGTATTATACCCCTTAAAGGGTTACCCCCACTTGCGATTTTGAAAAAATCAATTTTTTTTTATTGCATTTTTTTGAAGTATACGTATCTGAGCATATGTCCTGAAAATTTCAAGTCGATCCGAACAAAATTGACTGAGATATGAGCATTGAAAGAGAAGAATCCGTTGTGTAAACGACCGGAAATTGAAACTTTAAACGCGTTTTTCTCAAAATGGCATTTCTGAAGTCGGTGACCAAGATTACTCGAACACTAATGAACCGATCTTCTTGAAATTTTGTAGGCTTATTTAATACATAAAAATGTAGTCTTTAATCGTTCGATTTTTTTTTTTTCGAAAAAAAATGGCCGTTTTATAGCCAAAAAACGGCCGTTTTTTTTCGTTAAAATCGAACCATTAACTTTGACTGTCCGCCATTTTGTGAAAAATAAATATTTTTTAAAACCGTTCGATTAAAGACTAGTTTATACTTATATTTGACTAAATCCATCCGCATTTTTTTTTTCAGATGATCCACTTCGCCGCAATGTTGGTCACCGCAAACCGTGTATATAAAAACATTATTTCAGTGACGGCCATTTGCCACTAAACAATGTAATATTTTTCAATAAAAAAATTACTGAAAGTTCTTCAAGATGTGTTCTTTAAGATGGTATATTGATCGATTGAAAAAGTTTTGTAGTTTTCTTTTAAAAAATTCATGAAAAAGGCCTTTTTTTGCGCTACAAGTGGGGGTAAATGAACCCTCTAAAAAGAAATCCTATGCGTTTTTCCATACTCCCAAAATAAATTGTCAAAGTTAGGCCCTATTTTCTGCCGCTAGAGTGGTGTTACCCCTTAATGAATATTTTTTAATAAGAAAAAGTGATACTTGGCAAGCCTATGTATGAATTGTGTGTAAAATCCCGACCTCGTTATCCCGCTACTGGCATCAGAAAAAATATTGAAAATTGTGCCTGTTTTTGAACCCCGAGTTTACGTAGCTTGGACCCTTTCATAAATAGTGAAGAAAAAAAAAATTGCGCTGGATCCCGAATTTTGAATATGCTTGCTTGCAGGGTCGAGAAAAAAAAAGAGAAAAGCCTCCAATAAAAAACCAAATACTCTCTCCTTCGTCAAACTGATGAGCAGCGGTGACATTACCCTTACCCGGGCGCCCTTAAGAAAGACGTTGATCGCACCGCGAATGTCGTCGCGTTTCTCAATTACGACCCCTGCCGGCCGAAGACGAGGGGGCTACAACGAGACAACCGGACGAAACCGGGAGAAGCGAAACGAGATCCGCGCGATCGAGGCGAAGAAAAGCCGCGCGGGGCTTCTCTCACCGCAGACTTAAGGTCCGCAGGGGCGGCAGCCCCGGGGAGGGGGGGGGGGGTGTTGAAGTCGCTCCAAGCGCACGCGACCGCTTCTTCTTTTCTCGCTCGCCGCTCTTACGCATGTCGCGTGAATGTACGAAAGACGAGAGAAAAGAAGAAGACAAAAAAGGAAGCGATAACGAAGCAACTAAAGGGGGTGAAAACGAGAAATATGAGCGATTTGGGGATGAATGAATATATCGAACGTTGACGATAAACAAGTGGAAGGGCGCATTCGAAATCCTTCGAAGGGATAATTTTTTTAGGGTTGCTCGGTTCGAAAAATTGGCAATTTTGTGACGATTCTTTTTTTTGTTGTTGTTTCTTATGTTCAAGGAAATATACGGAAAATTAATGCAAAGAGAAACCGGCATTTTTGATTCCGTACAGGGGACATCAATCCGGGGTAGTAGGTACGAACTTAAAGGAAGGTTCTGCCTTGTTGGGCCAAAAAATGTTCGAATTTTCACCAATTTTTTATGCGTAAAATATTAAATATAGAATGTTGATATATGGTATGTTGACTAAGCGGTCTTTATGGAACATCAATATATTTTTTTAAAGTTTGTCCAAACATGGTGGCGGGAGTGTGAGGAGCCACGTATGTCGGTGAGCGGCCGATGACATCCTTCGCTTGCGGTAGTCCTAAGTCCCGGACACGTGATCTGAAGCAAAAAGCTCAAACATATTTTTACTTTGTACAATATTGTGTATAAGTTGATCTAGAATCAAGAAGAAAAATTGAAAAATAAAAATATAGTGAGCAATCGGAAGGAAGTTTGTTTTTTTCCCAAACATTTTCGCAGTTTTTTGCTCACAATTTTTTTATTTTTCAATTTTTCTTCTTGATTCTGAGTCAACTTATACACAATATTGTACAAAGTAAAAATGTGTTTGATTTTGTTTGCCCCAGATCACCTGCCCGGGACTTGGGAAGCAAGCGATGAATGTCATCGTCCGCGCACCTACATATGTGGCTCCTCCCACTCCCACCACCATGTTTTGTCAAAGTTTAAAAAATAAGTTGATGTTCAATAAAGACCGCTTAGTCAACATACCAAATATCAATATGCTAGATTCAATACTTTTCACAACAAAAAATTGGTGAAAAATTGAACATTCTTTGGCCCAACAAGGCAGAACCTTCCCTTAAGGGGTCTTCTCACTTTAAACGTTGAATAGAGGCTATTTTTTAAATAGGTTTATATTATAGATATTGATATAAAAGTTGTTACACTTAATAAATACAATTTCGAAATACACCAAAATTTTATTGATTTATTTAAGTCACTATTTATAGATGAAAATGATAGTTAAAAAAACTTCCTAAAAAAATTGTAGGTTTTCGCTGTTGGGGAATCTAGGAGATGGATCATCCGCAATTAAAAAAATTACTCGGTTTTAGATTCAGTATGTTAATGACTATAGCGCATATCATACGATCTTTTATATATGCAAAAAACAAAATGGCGGACAATTATCGAAGAAACAATAAACCATGTTTTTATTTCACCGGTTTTGACAAAAAAAATAGTAAATATAAAAAATCAAAAAAATCCTTGTTATGCGCTGTAGATATAGTTGTAAAGAATATGTGGTTAAAATTTAGTAAGGAACGGTTCAGTAGTTTCGAAGATTTTATCAACAAGTCGTCGAAAAACGTTGTTTCGTGAAAAACGCGTTTAAAGATCGTTTGGCTTACATAAACACATAATAAAAAATGTAATGTATTTATTAAGTGTAACAACTTTGATATCAATATCTATAATATAAACCTAACAAAAAAATGCATGAAAATAGCCTTTTATAGCGTCTGAAGTGAGAAGACCCCTCAAAATAATATAGGCCCGAGCAGAGCGAGAAAGAGAGTATTGAAATATTTCGCAAATTGCAAAGCGTGAAAACAAGTGACTTTACGCACACGTAAATTGATGCTTCATCGCATAACAATTTTTTTTCGACATTGAAAAAGGCTCCTACGAACCTTTTCGTCATCAAATCCCATATTGTCTAGCCACTGCACATTTGCAACCTCAATGGCGAAAAGTTGCTTATAGCGCATGGGTCGGTAGTGTGCGGGTCTGAGGAGAGATCGAGTCGAGCGGAAAAGAGTAAAAGGGACACGCAGCCGACGGTCTCCGTAAGGGTTTCTGCGGTATACATATTATGCATGGGATGCGGGAAGAGGCCTCGGAGAGTCCTGCGCGGCTATTCCTCGTGTGACATCCGCCGGAAATAAAAGGGTCCCGGTGCCACGTGCGAGACAGCTTATTTCCTCGCGCCCCCCTATCCCGCTTCTCTCCTCTCTTTCTACCTACCTCTCTCATTCCCTTGCCGCCCCGTTCCCTCCCTTTCTCGACAAAAAATAAGGTTACATTCATCCACAGAGACGAAAAGGACTAACCTCTTTCCTCCACGACATTCGCAGCCCTGGCGAACACGTGCTAGACCCGCATCTTTTCGATAAACGCTATTTCAGTTAAAAAGAGGGGGGGGGGGGACGTACCGAGATGCCTGATGAATTCCCTTAGTGTCGACAGCACGGTATGTTTTTTTTTTCTCTCCTTTCCGTAATATATGGTAGGGCCAATGTACACTGGAGCGGAAAGGAGAAAAAGGCGACAGGCCGGAGTCTCTTGTTATGCACAAATTACGACCTGGTCAACGTGAATTTTCGATCTGGGTTGCGCATCCTTCATTTTTATTCCTCTTTCGTTTGTATAGAGGGAAAAACGTCTTTTTTTTCTACTATGGTGAGATTAAGTTTTCAGAAATTCGGTAAATTTACAATATGGCGTTCGGGTCGAGTAAAACGATATATATATATATATACACATACATACAGGGTGTCCTGTTATAAATGGATAATATTGCAACTGTCGATAGGTCAGATCATATCCTACTTTATGCTGGAATTTCAGTTTAGTAAAAGTTTTCGAGATGAAAATTATTTGCTTTTGGTTTTCCGCATGCCATTTATACAAATGATAACTTTTTTGACCCGTTTTTTTAAAAATATTCTTGGTTATTTGTATAGAGGGAAAAACGTCTTTTTTTCTACTATGGTGAGATTAAGTTTTCAGAAATTCGGTAAATTTATAATATGGCGTTCGGGTCGAGTAAAACGATATATATATATATATATATATATATATATATACATACAGGGTGTCCTGTTATAAATGGATAATATTGCAACTGTCGATAGGTCAAATCATGTCCTACTTTATGCTGGAATTTCAGTTTAGTAAAAGTTTTCGAGATGAAAATCATTTGCTTTTGGTTTTTCGCATGCCATTTATACAAATGATAACCTTTTTGACCCGTTTTTTAAAAAATATTCTTGGTTATTTGTTTTATTCAGAAAAGTTTTTTTTTATCTTAAATGTGTTAAGGAAACTTTATAAAAAAAGATGTTATGCAGAATTTTCGTACAAATCAATTCGAACAGCTGACTTTGATAGCCTGCGGTGCAAAAAAAATGTATTACGCATTGCCAATTGCTTAAAAAAGTTGCTTAGTTATTATCGATTCATGTCATTTGTAGAAATGGCACGCAAAAAACCAAAAGCAGATGACTTGTTGGTAAATATTTACTCCAGCTAGAAAAGGGGTTTGGAAATTTTGTACCGAGACGATGTATTTCAGGGCACTTTGTTTGTAATATTCAAGTCGGGGGAAGACAATTCCAACCCTTATTTCAACCCCCAAACGCTTTTTTTACCTTTTCAAGGGTATGGAGGAAACGGGTTTGGTGACATCAAGTGGGTCGAACGACGTGGTCGGTCAAACAACTCAAACAACGCGAACGAATCCAAATAAATATATGTCAAAAATCGAATATTCTCAGGAAATATTTTTCACGTACCCATCCGAGGTGCCTCGACAATTCCACGCATCCGTCCGAAGTGCTCCCCACCCTCCCCAGTGTTCTACGAACCCCACAATTTTTCAAGTGTTCGGGGCTATTTTGCAGTATGAAAAAGTTTTTTATGATGGGGGAGGGGTATTTTTTTTCTTAATAAAATACCCCTCCCCCATAATAAAAAAACGTTTTCATACTGCAGAATAGCCCCGAACACGTGAAAAAATTTGGAGTCGATTAAGGCTGGAGCCCTACTTGTAAATATGTACCGATTTTTTTTTTTTTTTTTTTTTTAAATAACATTAAGGGCAAAATCTCGAAAATCGTGGGACTATTACTAAACTGAAATACCAGCATATAGTAGGACATCATCAGACCTATCAACAGTTGCAGGATTATCCATTCATAACAGGACACGGTGTATAGTGCTTTAGACGACTCAATTTTCGAGTAGTAACTTTTGAAGGTAAAAAAGGAGAAAATTGAAAAAGCAATTGTAAACTAAAAATCAACAGCTTTGCTCTTTCTTTTATTATTATCAAAATATAACACAAGTTTGGCTATTCAGACGACTCTATTGGCAAGTCTGTTGCACGTTTTGAAAAATAAATTGGAAGCCCAAAATCAACAGTTTTTAAAAAATAATCATTACGAAAACCTTCACTCTCTCACGTATAAGTCTCTCATCATTTGCACTTCCTCAAGCAAATACACAAATATATAATGCGGAACAATTATATATTCACCGCAAAAGTATCATTAAAACTGCAATTTTCCAAAATATCTTGACCCTGGCCACGGAACCAAAGTCCAGTAATAATAATCGTCGGTTTTTCATGTCTTTCGGTCCGAGAGAATATCGGGTTTATCCCAAACTAGAAAAAAAAACTATCTTTTCATTGACCAGCGGTATATTTTACAACTTTAATTTCAGCAATCCTTGCCCCTGGCATATTTTGTCTTCCCGGGTGTACGAAAACGACCGGTCGACCTTTTTTTTTCTCCCACGTATCCGCATCGAGAAAAGTGCACTCTTTCTACCCTATCGTCGAGTCAAAAGACACATTCGAAAATATTCGATCACAAGTATTGGAAATTACTTTCCGAGAGCTTTTCTCATATTTTGAGGCTCATTCAAATAGTTTACCAAACGTACATCAAACGTTCTCACGTATCAAATGATTCGATAATTAATTCTTTCTTTCATTCATCTCATATTTCAATTTTCGGTATTTTTTGCCTCACTCACTGAGGGTGCAGTAAATTCGTCGTTCGTTGGATACATGATAGATGATACGTAGAGACTCGTTGATAAATCAATATGCCATACATACAAACACATGTGTACACACACACACACACACACACACACACACACACACACACACACACACACACACACACACACACACACACACACACACACACACACACACACACACACACACACACACACACACACACACACATATATATATGTGTGTGTGTGTGTATATATATATGCACGTGTATACACATATATGTATATGCAGGTGTATACACGGATATATCTTTGACACGCCAAAGCAGAAAAAAAAACTGGGCATGGTAATATCAAACGCGACGTTTGTACGGGTTCTGTTAGTAATATGCCGTAAGAGAAACAGCATAAACGGTCAAGACGAAGAATGAGACGGGAAAAGAGAGCGGGAACCCCCTTCGCTGCATATTATCCGATACCAATAATGCGACTAATTGAATTAGGGTAGCTCACCCCTTCTTAAGCTGATATGCAGCATCGTATTAGTATCGTCCAATGAGCAAAGATCGCACTATTTTTAATGTCTTATAAAAATATTATGAATGTGTGTGTGCATGCGAGTGCGTGTGGGCACACACACGCACACACACATGTGCATACATGTATGTCGGCATATGTGCACACATAAGGCCGTATATGAACGCAAACAAGTTCCGCTCGCATTCTTAAGGCCTTAGGCCACAGTAACGGGTATAAAATCATGTGCAAATTGAACAATTTTTTTTTCGTATGAAAAAGTGATTTACTCATAAAATCAATTACATAACTATTTAGATTGAATATCAAGCTGTTAGAAAAAATATATATATATGTATATATATTTTTTTCCGATGTACAAAATGGCGGTCTACTAATATTTTCTTTTGTTATCTTTTTTTAGGCGCTCTGCGGTGACATTTAGCATCTACAGTTGTTTATCTAGAACAAAAAACAAAAATTCTCGTCAATCTACATTAGAATACCTAGAGAAGTACATATGGAATTGGACAAATATTATTTTATTCAAAAGTTGTAGGTATTTGAACTTAAGAAATAAATTATCAGTGAAAAATTGCGTTATAACTACTCATAAACTGCTCAAAAAATGAAAAATTTCCGATTAATCAGAAATTACGTACGTGCTTCTGTGGGAGATGCAATTGGGAGCATAACTTTTAAATTTGAACTAAATCGAGTGAAAATTGTTGAAGTTATTTGTCACGCTAATTGGAAAAAAGGGGTTTCGAGAAGTTTCGAGTAGTCAGCCATTTTGTCCATCGAAAAAAAAAATATATTTTTTCTGACAGCTTGATATTCATACTAAATAGATGTGTAATTAATTTTATTTATTAATCACTTTTTCATACGAAAAAAATGGTTAAATTCGCACATGTTTTTATACCCGTTACTCTGGCCTAAAGCCTTAACGGACTACATGTACCTAGGTGGGTCGCAAATTTGCATTTTCCAAAAATATTTTTATTCGATAGTATCACCTTCGAGCTGTATTCCCTAAAAATTTCATTGAAATAATCGTAAAGTTGAATGAGCTACAATTTCCAACAGTCCGCAGGGTGAGCAGTAGCAGCACCATACTTCAAACTGCAAGCGGTAGTAGCACATAACTTCGAACGCGTTTTTCTCGAAACACTGTTTTCAAGGTCGGTGGACATGATATCTCGGGAACAACTTGATGGATTTTTTCCAAATCTACAGCAGATACGATGAGGAACATTTAAAGGTCGTTGACAATCTCGCTTTTTTTCGAATCGATCTTCATTTTTTAATGGCTACGTAAAAATGACGACTTTTTTCATAGATTTTGTTTACTCGAGTTTCAATTGGTCGCCACGTTGTTTGATAAATGATTTTGAAAATCGGCGATCGTCAAAGACTCGTGTTAATTGTTATCTTCAATTACCCGTTTAGTTTACAGATTTTAGACAGACCGTTTAAGGTGGAGAGTGTCCACCGCCAAAAGTCGCGAAAAAAAATTGTATTTCTGTACCTTCTTGGTGATTTTTTTAAGGATCTCAAAATATGTACCTTTCTGATAAGAAAAGAAATGCGTTTCAGTTTCACCAAGCGTTTCCAAGAAATAAAATTCAGAATTGGGCCACTTTTTCGGGCTGATAGCCCCTCAAGCTGATGTGCAACATCTGATTAGTATCATCTAACGGACAGAAATTGCATTTTTTATTGGACACTGACGGATGGGCGGTGTGGGTTCGGCTCTGGCGGTACTTCGAGTTAAGGGGTTATATACAGTTAAAATTTTCGAAACACCGATTTTTATATAAATATATATATAAATATAAATTTATATAAATATATAAATATATGTATATATATTTAAGTACACACACAGAAAATTTCTTGTCGATCCGGCGAATATTCCCGAACTTACACGCACATTTGTAATGACGTGTCAGAGCGTTCGAAAGTGCCTTTGAAACTTTAAACGCGTTTTTCTCAAAACTGTGTTTTTAAAGTCGGTGAGCAAGATTTCTCGAAAACGGCTAAACCGATCACTCTCAAATTTTAACACAATCTTTTCAAGTTCATTTTTTAGTATTTAATCGAAGGTTTTTTTCTCACCCATAAATATTTTCCATTTTATAAACAATTTACGGACCAAATTTTTGTCAAAAATCGATTTTTTTTTAGAAGCCGCCATTTTGTCAAAAATTATTATTTTGCTCGTTCCTTCGATCAATTACAAGATAATCCATTATATTAACGAAGTATTTTTGGTTTTTTCATTGTAGATGATCGAGTCCAGAGATATCGTGCTCACCGCAAGACGCCTTTTTTAGAGGTGCTCCCGGAGATCAGCTATAGCAGCTTTCAAAATACTTATGTTTACAAATAAAAAATATTAAAATACCGTTAATAGTGACCATAATATGTGTACAAATTTTTACGTTAATAGATTTAAAGGTCTTCTCAAGAGAAATTCTTGAAAAATCGATCTTTTGGGGCCTCCTGACTGTATATAACCCCTTAAGCAGCGTTGTGATGGCAGATACTCGAAGCGGTGACCGCTTAACCGTGCACCGGCTGACGCAATCAATTAGTCCGCGTGCCGAAAAACAGTTCAATTGGGAAAGGGTGCACGTAAAAACCGGCAAGAATACAAGTTGGAATTCGAAAACTCAAATTGTGCATAAGGTTGGAGTTTGCATTGTTGGAATACAATGGAAATTAATATTTTTTTTAGTATCGAGGATGTTCCAAACACCAGAACTTTTTTGGATCTTGTGTGAGGGACCTGTAGTTATCGTTTAAAAGCTTTATACGACCCAAAACTCGCAATTATAACACAGCATCTCGCTCCGGTACGGATATTTTTTTATTTTTATTATAATGATTCATAATTATTGAGGATGTTTGAAAGACTAGAACGCTTTCGGAGCTTGTGCAGAACTCGCAGTAATACTACAGCATCTCATTGATCTACGGATATTTTGTTTATATCAATTGTTGGCGATTCGAATTAGATTCAACCGATAGAACTATTTACAGAATAGGTTCAGGATGTAGAACTCTCTTAATTCCAACTCTGGCATGTCAAGTTTGCGAAGTTCGATGAGATGCTTTGATATATTTAGCAAAGTTAGCATCTCATTTTTTTTTTCAAAATGCGGCTTCGATAGTAGAAACGACAGAACTATTATTAACAACGTATCAAGAACTGTAGAACTATACGGGATACCACTTTATCTGGCGTTCATTTGTCAGATGCTAGCAATTGAGATGCTAACTTCACATAAGTCAAAAATCCCTCAGCTATTTTTATCCTTTCGGTGACACACTTATATTTGGCGACGATTTTGACACACTGGGTGAATTCGATCCGGATAGTACTTCATCCACCTACCATTAACAACGCTTCGGTCAGTTGTTATTGAAAAAAATCATGCATGCCCTTTAAACATTTCTTCATATGTCTACATAATTAAAAATCGGAAAACATCAAATTGAACCGTTTTGGAAAATCATAGAAAATTGTGCATCTTTTTAAAGTGAGCATTGTACCTTGAATTCGTCCAGGTGAAAGTGTTAAAAATATTTATTTAGCGATCTACAATATAAATCTATAAAAAAGATCTTCTATAATAATAAAAATGAGGAAAATAAAATGTAAAAACGCACTTTCGTTGCGTTCCAACGTTGCAAACTTCAACACCATAATTGAGCTTGAAATTGATGTACGACAAGAAACAATGAAAAAAAAATAGTTTTTAAATATAAATATAACAAATACTCAGGCTGATACGTCATGACCCGCAAGAATCTCATTTTCTTTATGATTATTATTATTATTGTTATTATTATACTGTTTTATGCAGTGCAACGAATGCGCTAATTTTTTTCCACCGTACCCACGCGTCTGTGTAATTACATTAATTGTCGAGTCTCTCTCTGTCGCAAGAGAAAGAGAGAGGGAGGGCAAGAAAGAGAAAGAGAGAGAGTGAGAGATTTTGGAATTACCGTGTGCCCGAAGAGCTCGAAAACATACACGGGGAGGCACAGAGAGCGAAGGTGAAACGAGAACGTCGGTGCGGTGCCAAACGGAAAGGAGAAAAAATAAGAGCCAAGGTGCGGAAGATCATTCGCGAGTATTCTGCGGGAGACGAGGCGCCACTGCGCGTAAAATACGTGCACGCATCTGCCGGAACTTTTGCCATGTGGCTTGATTATGTGCATACCGATAATTTTCCGCGCGGGAGCAGAGCTTAATTTTCCAGTGTAATTATAATCGAGTACAGTGTCGCACGCATCAATAATATATACATTTGTCACTATTGTAATGAAG
>CAXFZQ010000297.1:0-36987 GCA_964007375.1 Ophion obscuratus | reverse complement strand
TGAGCAGTTACCTATCGGGAAGATCTCAAGCTGTTTTGGATGATCAAGGAACTGCTCTAGCTGGATTCACACAACTTCAGGTGTACCACAGGGTTCCGTGCTAGGCCCCTTACTTTTCTCGCTGTTTATCAATGATATCGGCCTCAAACTAAAACATTCTCAGTATCTGATTTTTCCTGATGATACTCAGATTTACTTGAGTTGTCCACCTTCTGATATCGGAAGTGGAATCGCTAAAATGTCGCAAGACGTAGAAGTTATAATGGATTATGCGAAGGCAAACGGACTCAAGCTAAATCTGTCTAAATCTAAAATCTTGGTCTTGAGTAGCAATAAATTCATCAGCCAACTCGATCTCTCAGCTCTACCTTCTATGACGATCGATGGCGTCTCCCTACCCTATGTTCCCAAAGCTAGAAACTTAGGAGTCATCATTGAAACAAACCTATCATGGCGGGCTCATGTCGTAAGTGTTTCTCGGAAAATAAACTTTTCTCTCTACAAGCTGAAATTTCGAAGGTCAGCTCTCCCACGTAGCATTCGCACTACTTTAGTCGAGTCTTTAATTTTTCCGCTACTAGACTATTGTTGTCTCGTTCTCTCTGATGTAACATCCGAGCTAAACGACGTGCTCGAGCGGCTCTTAAATAGCTGCATTAGATTTATTTTCGACTTAAGGTGAGATGAACATATCACACCGTTCCGGAGAAGATTAGGCTGGCTCACAGTAAAATCTAGAAGGATGTATTTTCTAGGTACAATGGTGCACAAGGTCCTGCATGGTGATGCACCTGATTATCTCAAGGAGTTATTCGTACGACCTGTTCCAGCGTCGCGTTTTACGCGTCAAACGTTAATTCCGCACGATTTCGCCGTACCGCTATGTCGAACTACCGCTTATCAGAAATCATTTTACGTAACTGCTGTTAATTTCTGGAATCATCTCCCACGTAACATCACTGGTCTACTTTCTCTAAGCTGTTTTAAGGAACACCTCTTTTGTTATCTTTTTGAGTTGGAAGGCACTTAACTTAACTTAACACTTAATACTTAAACTTCGGGCAGCATTGCTGATGATGGTTTTCTAAATTTTCTAAATTTGTAATGAAATTTGTAATTAAAATTGGATTATAACTAAAACTGTAATGTATGGATCTGTCCTATTATTATTGTAAGCTACGGGACGGCGCTGCGTGATGAGTAGCATGCAGCATGCATTTTCTTTTTCTCTTCTTTTCATTTCATTTGCATTTTTCATTTCTCATTTTCCGCCGATAGGTGTTGAGCACCACTGTAAAACTTGCGTATACAACATTGCGTAATCAACGTAGCGTACCCAAACTATAAACTTGCGTACACAACATTGTAAAAGAGCATATAACACTGTAACACAAACGAAACTAATTGTAATTATTCTTGTATTTTGCCCCAAAGTTGCACAACTAGGGCACAATAAACAAATCAATCAATCAATCAATCAATCAATCAATCTCTCTCTCTCTCTCTTCCCCCCCCCCCCCCTCTGTGTGTTTGGGTGCGTGTATGTGCGTGCGTGCGTGTGTGTGTGTGCGTGTGTGTGTACGATACCTACCCATACATTGTTTGAAAGCATTCCCGGAATATCCAGGTTTGCATTGGCACGTAAAACCGCCTGGCGTGTTTGTGCATATAGCATTTTTGCTGCAACGGCCCGATGGTCCATTCACTTGATCGCATTCGTTCACATCTGAATGAAAAAAAAAATGTTACTCATCATTGATTGGTATGCCTCCTTATTAAAGAAACCTCGATTAAGCTATGGAAATGCATGAATAGCTTACCAACGCAGCCAACCGATATATCGTTTGGATTAAAGGTCCACCCATCGTCGCAAATGCAATAAGCCTCATGGCGGTCGGCTTTGCAAAATGCGTGTTCACCACATGTAACTTGATCGCAGGGTGCTTTGCACACGGCGTGAGGCGGTGTACCGATAAATCCTGTTTCGCACTCACAGTGATAACTTCCGCGTGTATTTGTGCAAACAGCGGCGGGTCCGCATGGATCGGTAAGACATTCGTCGATATCTTCGCAATCGACTCCGATGGCTTTAAAGCCTTCCTTGCAGAAACACTGACTCTCGATGCATTCAGCGTTGTTGACGCAGTCGAAATTTGTTTTGCAGAGTGTAGTGACGTCCGTCTAAAATGGAAGCAAAATTAACTTTTTATACCGATCATTCGTTTATACGTCGACGGACTTTGAACTTGCGCAAATAGTACACTACAATGATAAGCCAAATTCAACATCGAGATATAACTATAAAACAAAAATCAATGCAGATACAATTTGTGATGGAGCCAATTTCTTCCGAGTTATATGTAACTGCGGAGAAAACTGTATCGACTGATTCGTGAAAGTATACACGTACGCAATCTGTCGCCACTAATGTGCAATATAAATATAAGGTAAGGAATGCATACATAATTGCACGATTTATTTTTTCTTCTCACCTGATCGCAGGCGACTTGAGGGCTAGGATTGCCACTATATCCGGGCGGACATACGCAGGTATAACCGGGAATTGTATTTTTACAAATTGAATTCGAACCGCACGGATTTTGGTATGCTGCACACTCGTCTATATCTAAGGGAAGAATAAACGGAGAAACGACAAGTATCATATTACTGAATGTTTTTGTTTAACCGGTCAAATGGTTGCGGTATTAAATATATTATATAATCGACTGTTAGATTGTAGAAGCCTAACCGGTGCAGCCTTTGAAAGGATCGCCAGTATAATCCTGCTTGCATCTGCAAATGAAGGTTCCGAGTGTGTCGATGCAATCGGCGTTATCGCCACAAGGTTGCTCCTTGCATTCGTTAACATCTGTGGGCGGGCCGTCCAGTCGGAACGATACAATTAATGCCATTAGGTTGTATTCCACATCGACAGAGGAGGCAGCAAGAGCAAGAGCAAGAGCAAGAGAGAGAGAGAGAGAGAGAGAGAGAGAGAGAGAACGATCGTTAAATTTTGTTACTGACTTTCGCATAAAATCAGGCCCTGACCAATGAAACCCTGCGGACATAAGCACTTGTAGGAGCCTGGAACGTTGATGCACTTAGCGTTTGGCGCGCATGCGTTTGTCCTCGAGCATTCGTTAATGTCGATGCATCCATAGACGGAATCCTTCTCGTAACCAGCCAGACAACGACACTCGTAACTTCCTTCGTTATTCACGCAATTTGTATCTTTTCCACACGGCGAATTCGTCTCGCATTCGTTTACGTCTGTGTTATAGTTAATACATTTTTTCAACCGCTAATGATACAATCATACAATTTTCTTTAAAATATAAATTAAACAACAATATCCTTGTTTTACAAATTGAAAGCATTTCTTTAAATTGAATCAACATCCGATAATGCGATATGTACCACACGTATCTAATCAAGTTTCAATGTGAATCTCATTGGCAAATTTATAAACCGTTATAACATTAATGCAATTATTATTAAGAAAATAAAATGCATATGACGCAAAAGAATTGGGAATGTAAATTTTCCTAATACCAATCTGCCATTGATTTTACATAGCTAAAGACGCTTGGAGGGAGGTGGTTTCAAAAAATTATTTTCATAATCGCTTTCGTTACATATTAGTATAGCCTCGATGAACAACATTGAGCTAGACATTGTTGGTCGAAATTACTTCCTTTTTGTAATTTGCTTAGTTTTAGTTACCGTAACAAGCAGATAATGGGTCGCCATCCATTCCAACAGGACACGTGCATCTGAAGGTGCCTTCCATATTCGTACAAAGAGCGGAACGCCCACAAGGATTTTTCGTACATTCGTCAGCATCCACACAGCTGGCAAGTGGATTGCCCTCGTATCCTTTGGGACATTTGCACTCGTAACTACCAGGATGATTGATGCAAAGTGCCCCTGGACCGCAGACATTTTCGTTTTGGCATTCGTCGATGTCGTTGCACTGAAAAACACGTTTAAGAATAAATAACCAAATTGAGAGCATGATCCGAGTTGCATGCGGATATGGGCTTTCTTGCTTTCAACGTACAATTGTAAACGGGTCTCCTTGGAAACCCTGATGGCACGAGCATGTATAATTTCCATGAGTATTTTGACAAATTGCATTATCACCGCAGGCACCTGGTACTTGGCATTCGTCGATATCTTCGCAATGTTCCTCACCATCTCCCTTATATCCAGGCAAGCATTTGCATAGAAAATTTGCCGGAAGATTGCAACATTCGGCATTCTCGACGCAACGTTTAGCAAGCAATGGATCGGCACACTCATTGATATCTGAAAATTTCATTTTTGTTTGTTCCTTGCCGCGTCTAACGGTTGTTTGCTTTGCGTTCAGCTATATACCAAGTATATACCCGACAAATAAGTAACTATATAAAAAATTAATCGAATAAATTTGTTGCCTCTAAACATTCTTTTGAAAACTTTAAACCTTTGCATGTTAACGTCTAAAACGGGTGACATTCTTTTTTTGTTAAATAACAATTAATAAGCTCTGCATTAATGAGTCACGTAGTCTATGTCGAACCAAGTTAAAAGTGGAGGGACTGTAACATCTGAATTCGGGAAACTCTCCGTGATTACCAATAACTCAAATGTTCAACTATGAAGATGCGATGCATGATTGTTCGGAAAAATGTCAAGAAAAATTCACAAACACGAGTAGATCTCTAGCAGGGTGAAATAGTCAACTATTCCGATTCTTGTGCGGAATGTGGCAATGAGGAACAGAAACGAGTATGGTACGTACCTTCACAATAGAAACCATCGCCGCGATAACCAGGGAAGCAGGAACAATAGAAGCTGCCAAGTGTATTCGTACAATGTGCAAAAATATCACAGGGCCTGTACTTGCACTCATTCTCGTCTGCAGCAAGAACCAAACAAAGACCTTCGTGTTACGAAATCTTACCACCGTTTAGATAGTAGTTCTTCAATAATGGCTCGCGTACGTAATCTTTTTTTTACCGCGCTTTACATTAGGGGTACAAGTAAGTTTCAAAGGATTTGCAAAAGAGGGAGTTACTAGCATTTCATTGCATCGGACCATAACCTCACTACCTCCCTGTGAAAGCGTGTCATCATGAGGCTTTAGTTTTCCGTACGTCTCATTTTCTCGGAGTGTAAACAACATCATTTTCTTCAACTCGAAATATGTCGACCTTTGTGCCAACGAAACGCAATTCGCGGAAAGCTTTACTGTCGTTCCATTTGAGAAAAGAAAAACAAAGAAGCTGAAGAACATCGATTGCTGTCTTAGACTTATGGAGGCCATGCTCTATTAATCTCATAAGCCTCACACAGCAATCGATGACCTTCAGCTGCTTTTCTTCTGCTCTTTTCCAAATGGAAGCAGAAAAGTAAAGCAAATTGCGGCGTTTTGTTGGCACAAAAGGCCTCATATTTCAAGTTACAAAAAACCTATGTTCTTTACATTTCGACAATATGAAACGTATAGAGAACTAAAGCCTAACGATAATAACGCTTTACCATTAAGGAGGCTGGGTTATGGTCCGATGCGATTTAATACCAGTAACGCCCTCTCTCGTGAATCTTTCAAAGCTTACTTGCATCCCTAATACATTCCAGCGGGATAAGCAACAAGACCATAAACCCTGGAGATCGACGGAACATATGCAGACAATGAAGAGTTAAAGCAAACTGTACCTGGCACTTGACAATTGCATCCACCAAATCCATCGTTACAATGGCAAACAGAGTTGAGGCAGACACCGTTCTGGCACTTCGTCCCGTCCTCTTTAGTGCAATCGTCTGTTTGAATGGTAGAAGAAGTGGATTTAAGACTGTACGCATATCAATTTCGAATGAAATTTCTTATCATATCAGAATTTCAATAGGGCGTGATATAACAAAATTCTCAATAACACCATTTTTATTAGATGTTTTAAGAACATTGTCTTTGGATCATAACAATCATAATGAACCAAAACAAATATAATTCGGTAAATCGATATATGAAAGGCGACACTTTCGCCGTCGAGAAACGATATTACGTCTTGCCAACTTTGAATTGGTGTCATTTTTTCACGAATATTGTTTGTTTTTAATTATCTTAATGCCGATTTATTCGCGAGTAAATAGACAATTAATCTAGTCATTCTTATCATGATTCGTATAAAAATTTCACATTACACACTCAAAAGATTGGCGAACATTGAAACTTTGGCCGCATCAAATTAGGATTCAAATGCTTTGAAATAGAGGAACTTGAAAAAACGAGCGAACATTTTTATAAAAAAGAACTTGACTCTAAGAATCGACGAGTATATAATTACTAAGAAAAGAACATCAAGAGATATATAAGCAGGTCTTTCTAAACAATTTTTCACTGAATTTGAAATATGATAATGTCGAAAACGTCAAAATTCCCCCAGTATACACTTTTTATCCAGTTGGACATTTCGGTTTTGTATTCGATAACATGAACATCCTACAAGTTTCAAATGAATTGCACACTCCGCTGAGATCGTATGTTCAAAATATTCTTGCTTGAGGGCATGTAGAAGGTCAGCATAACCTCACAAATTTTCGAACCGAATTTTCTCATAGATGGTCTCTCAAAGCATCAGGCTCTGGAGAATTTCCTGACGCAGCGTGACTATTTTTTTCTGCTCTGAATATGATTAATCTCTGAGAAATCTCAGCTATCTCTTTCGCACTGATATGGCACGTGGTGCACATCTTTTACTTCGCTTTGAAAATGATCTGCTGTCACCTTTGGGCTATTCTGCGAAAATGTTGTTTGTTTGTTTTTTCTTTCGAATTATTCTGCTGTCGTTGCATTTTGAAGTAAAGATTGTTTGCGCATGATAAAAAAATTAACTCTAAGATTCACGCCACCGAAGAATCGTATAAAAAAGATTTGTGTCCTACGCGACAAAGGCCTCAAGTATAAACACAAGAGAGAGAGGGACGCGGACGACGGTTCGAGTATATACTTTAATGGTATCGTTGTGCAGTTAACACGCGAGAACAAACATGCACGGCGCTTTGTTGTTTTTTCTTTTCAACTTCATCCCTTTCATTTTATGTCTCCTTTCTGTCATGATGAGGTTCCACGTCGCTTGCACGGTATGTCGTATTTGCGTTCTTTACGGCTATCACCGTATACCTCCTCAACACTACGACTTCTCTCCCCTCTTTCATCTTTTGTCTTATCTCTATCGACTTATTCAGATCCCAAGGCGTATAAGACTATGTCGCGAATATCAAGCTGTACTTGGCTGTACTTGGCTCTAGTCTCATCAAATAGTCATCCATATATGCTCCGGCCTTGCTACGATCATATACGTCGACTTACCTGTGCACTTGAGTCTGTCGTGTTGCTCATCCGTGTCTCCATAACAGTCATTTTTCCCATCACAGAGTTTGGACAGTTCAAGCAGTTGCAAAACATCAGTTGACACATTCACCTGGCACCCAAAGTAACCGTCTTCCAGATTTAAGAAGAATACATCTCGCCTCAGTCCATGTCTAATTCCGCTGTGGGAATCCGCCTAGGATGCAAATAGAATGATTATTGTTTTTGGCGTCATCTGTCGTCATTGTGCAATCGTCGCAGATCATTGTCCTGGAGATATTTGGTATAAAATATATAAATGTCCCAGTAAACAGAGACAAGTATGGAAGAAAAAAATGAATATTCTTTTTAAACGGCGTATAAGAAGCCTGTTGAGAAATACTCACTATGCTCAAGGACAGGAGTATCCAAACTACCGACGGCAAAAGATGTTTCATCTTTGCTGAAAAATAACAGGAATATAACAATCAGTATCATTTGTCGAACGGAGGCGATATAACGACGGTATTTCAATCGTCAAAATGCATTTCGCCCTCTCTCTCTCTCTCTCTCTCTATCTGTCTTATTTTTTCGCATTTAATTATTCAATTATTCTTCACCGCAACCGTACATTACACCGTCGATACCTAAACTCTCGGTTGCGAGAATAGAACACGCGTATCCGCGTTTTATCATTAGGCATACACGTCTGTGTATACACATATCTAGTTATCTATTCATATGCTTAGCCAGCATGTGGCAAGTGATCATTGAGAGTGAGACCAAATAGAAAAAACATCACAATGAAAAGTAATTCGAAAATGTGATTAAAAAGGATCAGCCAAGTTATGCATGCAGATTACGGTTTTTTTATAACGCAATTTTATTTAATATTTATATTTTATTAGACTTTAGGTAATTCTTCGTAGTCATAATAAAATATGGCACCATCTCACCCTGAATGGTGTCTTTTAGTCATTTAAAGCTCATTAAGGAAGGCATGCTTATTAGAAATTTGCCCATTGTCTCCGTATTATAGTCCTATTATTGAGCCCATAGAACTTTCTGTTTTAGGAAACTGAATTTCAATCCTCATTAGTTCAGAAGAGCAGCTCTAGCCGCAGGACAACAAGTAATATGAATATTCTTTAATTATTCAGTGTTGCATTGTATTGTTAACAGGATTTAAATTCACAGTGACGCATTTTTGAAAGTGTTGTAATCAATTAGCCCAAACCTATGAATGAATCGACGATCGACTCATTAAGGCAAATCGATACAAATTTGCCTTCATATTTTTATGACGGCAGAACAAAAATCATTGTGGCAAGAGTCGGTCTCTTGCCACAATTTGTTGTCCACATACTTTGTTTGTTGTCCACATACTTTGTTCATCTACAGTTTGTTGTCCACATACTTTGTTCATCCACAAAGCAATTGTGGATGAACACATTGCTTATGTTCATCCACAATTGCATTGTGGATGAACAACGCAATTGTTCATCCACAATTGCTTTGTGGATGAACCACATAGCAATTGTGGTTCATCCACTTTTATTCCTCCTAAGATTTTAAACGTTCGCTCGAAAGTATGGTGTGAAATACACTAATTATACGACAATAGTGAACCGAATGTTTACAGAAATTAGCACTTTATCCAGATTTGAATTGGTCTTCAAAATTTAAACGCGTTTTGTTGAGAATTCCACGTCTGAAATCGATTAGCATAATATATATATATGACACAATAGTCCATCAACAGTTTTTTTACTTTGCAGCCTTATTTTATATATGAGAAAAACAATTAGTATTAGAAGGGTAAGAAATGTCTGTTGCATTTATTTTGACAAAAGACTTAAACGTGAGAACTTGAGATGTAAAATCGAAATTTCACTTCAGAACGTCTGCCGTTTGACCGCGATCAATATTTCGAAAAAGACTCCATAATCTATACATATAATAAAACTGTAGGGGTTGCTGTGCAATTTTTTTCTTGACAACATTTTTTTCCGGTCACTGATATTACCTAAAAAAGTAGAAAAATGGTATTTTTTAAGAAAATTAATATGTCTGTATTTCTGTACGTTTACGCGTTTGTAACTCGAGAACTACAGAATCGATTTCCAAGAAATTTTCACACAAATACAGCTTAGATTGTGTGGAAAATGATTGAGGCCTTTGGGCATTACGCTGTGAAGTTCATTACAACTATATCAAGAGACGCGGCAGCGTCTTGACGCCAAGTAATAAAAAAAAAAATTTACGCCACTGATCGATGCCACCGATCTCGACGCCACTGACCGACTGACGACACGCCGCGACTCTTTATACAGTAAGTTGGGCTCTAGCAGACGACGTTTTAACTTTGTTCCGATATTATGCGAAAACGCGGCAACAAATCGAAAATCTAATGACAGTTTACCAATGTAATGTGATTTTTTCCTATCGATTTTGTTCGGGCTGTTTTTCGATTTGTCCACTCAATCTCGGGATCTCATAATTTACGGCTGAATTTTCGGGTGACTTTTTAGCCCAAAAATTTTTCACCACTAGTCCATTGTCTTTCATTGAATGAAATAAAGTCGTTGGCTCATATCGTAAACATAACACATACGCCGTTCTGTGAATTGATTAACACTTTAGCGCAACAGGCACAGCAACGCCACCGCTCTCTCGAACGGCACGACTCGAACTACACCCTGCTTGCAATATATATATATATATATATATATATATATATATGTATTCTAATACAGTCGCTTTGACAGCTCGAGTAACCAAACACGGTTAGTCGAGCGTGGATGTGAAAAAAAACAAACGGCTCTTATTAGAGCCAAAAATTTATTTAACAAAGGTTCACGTCGTTCAAATTTAGGTGTGGATTATTTATTTGATCCTAACATGCGTATATTAGCCGTGGCGCTCGCGCGGAAACCGTCGGAGAAACAGCGAGGACAATACGCAAATAGATACAGAGTAAGTTAAAAACAAGAATGTGCTCATTTCTTTCACTTGCTTATACAAAATCATTAAAAAATTTGCAGACAGACGTGCATGTGTAGCTTTTGTGTGCCCTGAGAGCATAACCTAGCTTCTATATGTCATTACCAATTTGTGTGTTCATAACCTCGTTCCATTAACATTTTATGAACATATCTTCAAAATTTTCTGAACAGAATCTTGTCATAGACGATGAAGTTTTTTTTTTTGTAGAAAATGCATTCGGCTCTGTAGAATTTATATTGACGCAGAGCTTGACAATTATTTTGCCTGAAATATTATTCATCGCTGAAAAATCTCTCATGAGAAATAAAGGCTTTGTGCAACACGATATATAAACCTAGATCCCCTACGGCGTCCAATAGAACATGTAAAATAGAACGCCATTACACGACCATTCCAAGTTCTTGCAAATTTTGTTCATACGAACCCGTGATCAAACATACAGGTATCGAATAGGCAGCCTAATTAACATACATGCGATGCAATCGACACCTGTATATTTGATCACGGGTTCATGCGAATAAAATTGGTGCTAACCTGTGATTGTCGCGTAATCGTGTTCTAGGACAACACCTAATGTTTGGCTCGATCTCACAGACTCAAGCCTGACAGCGCTTTCATATGCCTTGCCATTCTTTTCATACTGTGGTGATCACCATATTTCATTGTTGCGGCTGCACAATCTATGTCTACATGGAACGATGATAGTCCGCCATCTCCGAGAAATCTTCGAGTGCCACACCTGCATTGAAGACTTTCCTTGGTTATGTCGTTCAACGCCTTGAAGTTTATCGTCCCAAGTGCGCTCAATGTGTCAAATACTATGGAAAGCCAAACTTCAGATACTCCATGTCACTCGATGCCTCGAATCGAGCAACATTTGGGCATGAAACCCTTTTCCGGTACGGAGAGCGACAACGAAACCTTATGACATTTTTCCAGCTTGACATAACATAAAAATGATTAAAACATGAATTTTAGCATTTTTCATAAAATGAAAAGGCCTTAGAACTATTGTGCCATCTGGCCAAGGAAGGCCAGATTGTGAATGATTGTGCGCTTTTTAATGTTAACATGAAAGTGTGATTGAAGCTGCATATTTCATGTGTTACGTGATTATCGGCTATTATGTAAATTTAAAATAAGATGATTGTCAACAAAACCTTTTTTTTGTCAGACCGGCTTTAGTTTTAATTTACTGTAAAACAACCTAAGATTTCTTGAATAAAAATCCTGAAACTGAGTATAAATGTGTGATAATAATTTCTCTAATTTCTATTGTGCCAAATTAAATATGGTTAATGAAACTGAATTGATTACATTTATCAAACATTTGAAACGTAGGGACCCTCAAACTTTTATTAATAGTCACATATAGGTGACTGGGTAAAAAAAAATATTTTACATTTTTTAGTACATTAAATAAAAGCTTGTCTAAAAGAAAAGTTTTTTTTATATACAAATTTTCCGTACCAATCTGACTGTGTTAAATGAAAAAAAAGAAAAACCGCGTTTCGAAAATATATGGTTCTGCACTTTAAGGTATTTCTTTCACGAACCCGAATATTTAACAAATAACTGATTTTCGTCTATTATTTTTAGACGGTGTTTACATTCCTTTATTCAACCGAATTCATTTTGAACGATAAATGTCAATTGTCTAAAAGAAAGAAAAAAAAGATGAGTTCTCTTTGAAAATGAGCTTTATTGAAAGTACGGCCCGGCCACGGTGACCATTGGCATTGAGACATGTGTGCCATTGAGCCTTCATGCGACGTTGGCTCGTTCCACCTCTCCGTTTCGTCGCCGGGAGAAAAACTGACGTCTTCATTTACATAAAAGTCAATATTTAATAAATGCCGTAGACGGATCATTTAATTTTTGGGTGACAATTTTGGTAATATACTGAATGATTTGACATTTTTTCATAACATCCTTAACATTTTTTACACTATTCCGTGTGTAAAACTGCCGATCGGCATGAGTCTAGGCATCTTCTTATGTAAAAACTGTTTGTTGAATTCAAATTTAAAATTAAATTATGAAATTCAAAATTCAATTCAAAATTATTAAAATAAATATTAAAATTTGAAGGGTGCATTCAGTATATGTAACGAATCCACTATATAAATTTGAACAAATGGTAACATTTGATCATTTGACCCGAAGCTTCTTAACGATATAAGGAAAGACGTGTATTCTTGAGCAGCCTCCAGCAGGGTAAATGTGACGCGTTATCCAAGTGCATCCGGTTTTTGTTTACAATGAACAAATCGATTTGCATTCCACTCGCTGAACACGCAAATAAAATAACGCAATGAAGTTGGATTTTCGTAAAATATTTTTATTGATCTCTAGTTTTTTTAATTAAAAGTTTTCTCCTGCTGCAACAAACAAAGCGCAATTCGTGAAACATGGAGACGGTATATCAAAAAGTAAAACATTAAGACGTACAGACTTGGGCGTAATTCTATTTATAAATACGAATATGAATTTATTCACATCGTGATTTTCATGTAAATATAAATACAAATGTATTCATACTTCACTTTTTGTATTCACATACATGCATACAAATACAATTGTATTCACAAAAAAGTGAATATTTACAAAAAATCCTGTGAATTAAAAAAAATACACATCAAAATCTGTGAATGCAAATGTATTCATAAAAAATTGTAAATACAAAAAAATTCACAAAATAAGTTGTGAATTTTTTCATATTTAAGACAAATTAAAATCAAATTCACAATAATTAGATTAAAATTTACACCATTAGTGAGTTCGTACGCATTTTGAGAGAAAACATTGCCTCGAGGCAAAGAAATTTTTGCACAAAACTTTTTGTGCGAAAATTCCTTTGCCTCAACACAATGGTTTCTCTCAAAATACATAAGAACTCACTTGTGGCGTAAATTTTAATATAATTGTCGTGAATTCGATTTTAATTTTCTTCAACTTGAGGAAATTCACAACTCATTTTGTGAATTTTTTCATATTTATGATGTAATATTTGAAACTCACTTTTTTTGCAAAAATTTCTTCGCCTCGACGCAATGTTTTCTCTCAAAATACGTAAGAACTCACGTTTGGTGTAACGTGAGTTCTTACGTATTAATCGAATACGTTTTAATCTAATCATTGTGAATTTGATTTTAATTTGTCTTAAATACGAAAAAATTCTCAACTTATTTTGTGAATTTTTTTGTATTTACAATTTTTTGTGAATACATTTGCATTCATAGATATTGATTTGAATTTTTTTTAATTCACAGGATTTCTTGTAAATATTCACATTTTTTGTGAATACAGTAGAACCTCGATTATCCGAACCAATTGGGACCGAGACTAGTTCGGATAATCAAAAGTTCGGATAATCGAAACGTGGGTTATTTGTGACGAGATCATAAACAACAACCTTTTACATAAAAACAGTACAGTACATGTCAAATTTTAATATATATATATGTACTGCTTTTATGTACATACATATATCAGGTGTTAAAAAAAAAAATATATATATATATATATATATATATATATATATATATATATATATAAAACAGCTGAAAAAAGTCGAATGCCTTTTTTAATATATTTTTTATAAAATCGTCCATTTTTAATTGACGAACGGCCGTAACGCGTTTTTGAGCGGCTAAGTCTCGCAGCCGTTTGAGAAGGAGAAGTTGCATTGGGTTGCTCATTGTTGCTCACGGCAGTGGCAGCGAGCAACAATGTATCTTTCGCGCCAACGTTCGGATAATTGAGCGTTCGGATAAACTAAGTTATCGTTCGGATAATTGAGGGTTCGTATAATCGAGGTTCGGATAATCGAGGTTCTACTGTATATATTAAACACCTGAAAAAAGTCGAACGCCTCTTTTAATATTTTTTTAATAAAATCGTCCATTTTTAATTGACGAACGGCCGTAACGCGTTTTTGAGCGGCTAAGTCTCGCAGCCGTTTGAGAAGAAGTTGCGTTGGGTTGCTCATTGTTGCTCACGGCAGTGGCAGCGAGCAACAATGTATCTTGCGCGCCAACATTCGGATAATTGAGCGTTCGGATAAACTAAGCCATCGTTCGGATAATTGAGGGTTCGGATAATCGAGGTTCTACTGTATTCCCAATTTTTTTCTGTGAATTTATTTGTACACGTTCAGAATATTTGTAAATACAATTGTATTTGTATGCATGCATGTGAATACAAATAAGCGAACTATGAATAAATATTTCACTAATAGGCGTTTGTAAATCACCCTGCAAATACGTCGGTTTAATAGTGGAAGGGACTGAAGACTTAAAAAAAAATTTTTATAGCATTTGGTAATATACAAGTTTTCAGAAACGACGTGTCCTGTTTTTTTAACTATCTGTTTAAATCTTACCCTTTTAGAATCTTTGAAAAAGTGAAAAAAAATAATACCAAGTAATGAAAAGATATTTGAATTCACTCCTCTTTGAACTGGCGCAGAACGAAAAAAAGATTTTTCCCCTTTCAAAAAGATATGAAATCCCCTTTAAAAACTTTTAAAAAGTAAAAAAAGAACGCCAAGTAACAAAATACCCCCGAAAACATTATTGCTTGTTTGATCATATACAAAATTCTGATTTATCTTGAAATATTTTTTAATTTTATTTAACGAATGCTTTTATTATATTTTTTCAATTAAAATGTACAAAAAAAGTGAAATAACTTTTTATAAAGTAGCCAAGCAATGTTTTCCTAAATATTTCATTTTTATTGTAAAAATCACATTACTATTATAACAAAAAATTGGTATTACAATTATATAAAAATACAACGTATTTACCACATAAGTACACTGGAAATGCTGTGCAACGACTTGGCGTGCATGGTTAAGAAAAATAGCTCGGCGAAGGATTTCGTCTTTCCGACTACTTAACTCTCAGGTTGGAAAAACATAGACTGCTGCAATTTGTTATGTAACTGGAAATCAAATTTCGTGATCCCGCAAAGTATGGATCAAATCAGTGATGTTCCCCTAGACGACACGATACGTTAAATCTTTTTTTTTATGCATAATTTAATACGATATATAAAAGTATATTCTTTCTTCTCTATCAGACAACTTTATACATTACATGAAATATATTTCGTATATACTTTTATGTATTGATCCGTCTGTTTGTGTATTGTATCCGTCTCTAAGCCATAACATCGGCAATTTTAAAATTCGAATTACGGTGCCGTCGTCTTGCTGGTGAAAAACGAAATATCTGAGTATCTCTCCTGATATTCATTGCTCTATATTCGATGGTTTTTCCGAGTACAGTCGAATATTCGTCAATAGTGGATATAACGGAGCTCTGACACGGTCACGTGAATTGTGTGGACCGATATATACACCGATAACACTATATATCAATGTTATCTTGTCCGAATCACACTAGCGCAAGGTGCAGGAAATCGCATTGTTAATAACACTGGCAGTTGATGCGTTGTTACAGGTTATATATATATTGTGTATCTTCCCGAGCTATTTCTCTTAACCATGCACGCCAAGTCGTTGCACAGCATTTCCAGTGTACTTATGTGGTAAATACGTTGTATTTTCATATAATTGTAATACCAATTTTTTGTTATAATAGTAATGTGATTTTTAAAATAAAAATGAAATATTTAGGAAAACATTAGTTCTAAGGTTTAACAATTTTGTTTACGTTTTTAGTAAACTTGCTTGGCTACTTTATAAAAAGATATTTCACTTTTTTTGTACATTTTAATTGAAAAAATATAATAAAAGCATTCGTTAAATAAAATTAAAAAATATTTCAAGATAAATCAGAATTTTGTATATGATCAAACAAGCAATAATGTTTTCGGGGGTATTTTGTTACTTGGCGTTCTTTTTTTACTTTTTAAAAGTTTTTAAAGGGGATAACATATACGCAAACATAATTTTCGCATACATTCACATTAAACGAACAAACGGACTCAAACGAACAAATGGAGAAACCCAAAAATTAGTTAAGAAATACAAATTTACGAATAATCAGAGTTTGTGTGTAATTTTCGAATTTCATAAATTGTCTTGACAGATCGACCAATTGAAGAAATGGACAAAAATGTACAGATAATGACGGGTGCATAATAAGGAAAAGGGGAAGAAAGAAAGATAGATTTTGGTGGGTAAGAATCCCGCACAGTGAGGAAGTGCGAACCCCTCTCAGTATCATCTATAAAATTCGCCACAAAAATGCCGTTAAAAAAAATTAAACGTAGATTTGTGGAAATACATCGGTACGATTTCAAGGCAGGCAAAGCCGAGGGCAAAGCCAGTTCAATGTATAACATGGATCCATTCATTCCTTGTTTTTTGATTATGCAAATCTGAAGAAAAGCGGTTACCACAGATGTTTTTTCATGGGACTTCTGGGAGTGTTTCTTGCGCTTTAGTTTTTAAACTTAAAAAAATTCATAATCACATGCAATGTTGTACGAAATATACTTTTAGAGATAGAGAAACTTTTTTCAAAAATGTCTTGTAGACTTCGAAATAACATGTTCAATAGCCAGCTGTTTTCACCTTCCTGACTGAACGTGACCCGTTAACCTTCTCAATTTTGAATGGATAAAAGTGATTTACAATATAATGCAAGAATGGCTTGGAGCATATATCAATGTTGAGTATCACCCACATGCTAAAAAGTTCGGTTCCAGCAAATATAATAGTAAAATTATCTACATGCCTCCGCCAACCTGTCTTTTCCTAGCATCTTGATCTTTCGTCTGGATGCGCACGCAGGTTGTCGAGTGGAGCGAAACGGAAATAAAAATAATGGAAGGGCGCAGGTGATGCCGGGTCGCGAAAGGGTGGCATAAAAAGAATAAACATACAAAAAGGCACGAAAACGGCTTGGTAATAAAAGTGGGTGCGATAATACGATACACCCATAGCCCTATCGATGAACGAACAACGGGGCTATTTTCTCGTTCAGCCCAGACAACGAGAAGTCCAGATCATATCTAACGAAATATTGTCACAGGTGCAAAATAACCATTTACAAAGTGAGAATGTGAAATATTTAAACCAAGACTCCAAAAATTCTACGCTGGCCCATCCGCATGGTGACCAATAGATCGACCCTAGATTATTTAATCATAACATAAATAGCCTCGACCCTAGATTATTAAATCATAACATAGCCTAGGTGGCTCCGACGGATTTATAACTCCGACTAAAAAATAAGACACCCGGTCTCGCAGCGTAGTCCGATATATGAACTTCTCGATATCAGAGGTCACCATAGCCATACATTGGCATAACACAAACCATGCGCATGGTCAGATCTCAGATATCGTACACTATCCCATGCACCTTTTCGCCGAAATACGGAACGAAGTGCACTCCTTTTCATACGCATATTAGTCAGAACCGATGCCCTGGAATAAGGCCACGCACGTGACTGACCAATCTGTAAAGTATTCGCACACCATACCGCGACCAATCACGCTAATCAACCGATATCTTCACGACCAATGGTCCAATCCCTGAAGAACTAGATGACCAAAACCGCACTCTCCTTAACTTTCCTTCTCCCACTATTGAACTCCTCCTAATTTTCATATCAAGCAAGACTTCCTTCCCGAAGTCAGTCTCCTGTCAACTACCATCAAATCTAGTTCTTCTATCGAGTCTCAATCCGAGTCTCCCGACAATCTTCATCGAATTCAGAGCTCAACCTTCCGTCAGCCAACTTCGAATCAAGTTCCTTTATCACGTTTTAATTCTGATCTACGTACCAACAATCTTATTGCAAGTACTTTCTTTAGACCTCTTTGTATATATATATATATATATATATATATATATATATATATATATATATAACTTCGATCGTCAGTTCGCGTAAACGGTCAGAAATCCGTGTCTCACTCCGTACATTTATATAAAGCCTCAAGTGGATCTCGCCGTACATATATTCACATATATAACTCCGCGTCGACCGAAATCTTGTGCAAGTGTTACCAACCACTTGACCAACAAGCGCACCAGGTTACCGGCGAAGGCCCTTCGCCATACGAGCGGCAACTGACATTTTCACGAGCGAGCGCACACAAATGTACGAGCGACAGCACACACAAACAACGAATGTAAGTGAACTGTACAATCCTTTTCTATGTTTCGTATCATCTGTATTACTCCTGTCTTTATCAGTTATTTACTTTAACCTGACCCCTAATTTGCAATAAACCAAGAGTCAAAGTTACACAAGTGTCGAATTATTCCATAAAACCAAGACCCTGCGTCAGTTCCTCAATTTTATATTTTCCCACGGACTACCCCTTTTCACCCTCATCTCGTGCTATTACGCTAGGCGTGGGCAACAAAGAGGGAAACAAAAAATATTATGCTCGCGCCCCTTCCGGATGTGACATTTGAATGACCTTGAACGACTTTAAACCCTTATTTTTTATGTGGCTTGAGGTGATCCACAAGATGGTTGGAACAAAATATACCATTCCATTTAAGGTAGTTCTGTAGGTACACGTATGAGCCAAAAGTTTCGGCCGAAGCGTATAGTAACACCCAATGACAATACGATGCTGTTGGTTGTAAATATTTGACAGAGCTTGTACCTTCTATATGTCCCACACGTTTGCACCTCATGCATAGATAAGTCTCATACTCGTATAGAGAGCGGCGCTGTAATCGTGGCGACAGCGCGATTTTCCTGCTGTCATAGAGTGCAGCTTCCTACGATCCGTCTTTCACGAAATATTTTATATAAATAAAAAAAGCGTGAGAATTTCAACCCAAATACGATACAAATGAAAGTTTACCAGAAAAAGGCGCTTGCTAAAAGACTGAAAGCTGTGGCAGCCATGTGTCAAGCAAATGCGGCTAAACGCGACGAGAATAACCATAACCTCAACGATCAGCAATAAAAATTCGCTCTCGAAGGACGTCGGATCGTGGATTTACAACATCTTGTCGACCATTTGAATTGTATTCGCTGTAAAAAAGACTTTTTTTTTTAGGAAAACAGTGAAGGAAACCCGAATGAGATTGAATTCTATTTTACATAGTTCCTGTGACGAGACACACACACACATATATATAAATATATATATCACGAATAAATACATGCATAAATTGAAGAAATTAAATTTGTTTGCAGCATAAATTTATTTCACATCCGTCTCAGAATTACTAGAACACGGGAAAAAAAAATACGCTTCGAGTTCCCAAACCCCGCGCCTATCAGCTGGCTGCAGCGCACACTATTGTCATTCCGTTACAGATGGTTGGGCCCAAGGTCAGTTTGGAATAAAATTACCACTTTTCATGAGTCGATATCTCCTAAACTAAACAGTCAAAGTTTGTCATTTTTTTAGAAATCAATCACACAATAGTATTGCGTACACGTGTGTTTTTATTTTGAAATCCTAAGATCCCATTAGAACCTTATCGAGAAATGCGAGCAAACTCCTATAGGTTTATGTGTTAGGTATAGGGATCGCGTGCAAAAATACCCATATTCAATTGCAATTATGTCATGAACTAAACGGTGAATCGAATTGAATTTCTGAGCATCAGTCCATGAAGGTCATATCTACACAATACTTAGATTTCAGCCAATTCCTAAGATTTGACTAAAACTACAGAACTACCTTAAAAAAGTGGAGGAAATAAAAAAATGGCTCGCATTTGATGGCCTCCTGCACACCGTACAACTTTTGTCTGGAACATTTTTTGTGACGTCGATAATTACCGAGTTAGTTCGGGTGGCAGAGATAAGAGGGACACCCTGTGTGTGTGTGTGTGTGTGTGTGTGTGTGTACACTGCCGGCCAAAAGTTTGAGTACACCAGTCGAAATTTCTTGCCGCACTAAAAGTTAGATAGCGGACTCAAAAATAAAAATAAAACAAATTTTCCACGCGGCATTTTAAAGAGGACAAATTTATCTTCATTTTGCCTTTGAAAAAAAAATTACAATTTTTTTCGGGCCCAGTACGTCTTTTTGAACAATGGCTATTTTCCAGCTTTTTTTGCACGTCTAAAACTGCCCGCATAACTTCTGGCGGATTTCTTCGCCCTTTTTTCCACGACAAACTTAAAGAGGGTATCAAAACATATATTTTGGTTTTTTTAGAAGGTTTCGCACGATTTTTTTCGCCCCAGTATTGCATTTTCAGCTAAAAAAAATATATGTTGGAAAAATAGGCGTACTCCAATAACTATAGGATTGCAGAGAAAATGTCAAGAGAGTAAAAAGTTGCATAGATTCACACTGGAGTGGCCAGCATTTTTTCAGAATTTTAATTGAATTTTTTTTTTTACAATTTTTAGTCGGGACTATGATGAGTTATGGGGTCTAGGACAATCTATCAAGAAAGAAAATTTGTTTACTTTTTCATTTTCAATTAACTACAATTTGTTCCGATTTTTTTTTAAATTATTTTAACAATTTTTTAAAATATTATTTTAGCAATTTTTTCGTCTAGAACTCGGAGAGTCATCCTCTGTTGAGTTGTTGAGTCTCAAGACCTATCGGACTTAAGACCAAATATTAAAAATAAAAAACTTTAAACTTTTGAACTTGTTGTGTAAGAGAACAAAAGGGCAATCACGTCTCTTACCTTATCTGTACGAGTTTTTCGTCGAAAAAAAGTCGCCTTTGCGCCGGCCAGACCATATTCATCGATATATTCATTTTTTTGCGATAATTCTATATGCTATGCTTTGATTGCATAAAGTAATTATCATGCCTCGTTTATTAATACGAAATTCTTTATATTCAGTCAATTTTACACGATAAGGTAAGAGACTCGATTGATAATTTTTTTTTTGCGTTGAAAAACAAGTTCAAAAGTTTAAAGTTTTTTCTTTTTGATATTTGGTCTTAAATCCGATAGGTTTTGAGACACAAGAACTCAACCGAGGATGATTCTCCGAGTTCTAGTCGAACAAATTGTTAAAATAATATTTAAAAAATGTCCAAAAAAATTCAAAATAATTTTTGTTTCATTCTGAAAATATTGTAGTTAACTAAAAATTAAAAAGTTAACAAGTTTTCGTTCTTGATAGTTTATTAAAGACCCCATAATTCCCAAATGGAGCCCCTCCACTCATCAGAGTCCCGACCAAAAATTGTAACTTTTTTTTTCAAATTCTGAAAAAATTCTGGCTACTGCAGTGTGAATCTATGCAACTTTTTACCCTCTTGACATTTTCTTTGAAACCCCATAGTTATTGAACCACGCCTATTTTTCTAAAACGTCTTTTTCAGCTAAAAACACAATACTGGGGCAAAAAAATCACATGAAACTTTCTAAAAAACGAAAATGTGATTCTGATACCCTCTTTGAGTTTGTCATAGAAAAAACGAACGAATAAATTCGCCAGAAGTCATGCGAGCAGTTTAAGACTATCAGCTATCTAGCTTTTAGTGTATAAATATCGGCATATATTATATATATGTAGGAGAGGGGCTTTGAGGCTCGTGAACATCTGTCTTATTCGCGAGCGACCGCAAGTCTTCCGTGAATAATAGAAGAAGACGAGATACACAATGATAAAAGAAAACGAGAGCAAGAAAAGAGAACAGAGCATCTTTAGATGTCATAGAAACACGTCGTGTCATATTCCTAATAAATATTCTGTTCATTTTCCCTTTGATTTTCATTCCTTATTTCACCCCAATCTGGTCCGGACCCTACATTTGGGGGCTCGTCCGGGATAGCGACCAAATACCGTGTGAAATATAGGATAGTGAGAAGCCGAAATGGAGTGAACAGCCGAGATAAATATAGTCGAGGAGCGCGAGCGCGAGCAAGTCGGACATTAGTAGTCGTGTCGCGTGACGGTCAAAATCGTTTGACGAAGTTGATTGAAGTTGTTCAAGTTGCACGGAGAACGATCGGGAAAACGAATCATCGGGAATTGCATGAGTCGGTGCGTCCTGAAGAGTTGGAGGTGAGCGTGTCGATTGTAAAAAAAAATGGCGGTGCAACATTCACCAAGACATGGGGTGAATCGACGGTTACTAGTCGATAATAATGGTATCGACAACGAAGACGAGGTGTCGCAGATAGCACCAAATGCTGTTACAAGTGATAGTGGAGAAACGAGTAATCATGAAGATAGACGAAACTTCACATCGGATCACAACCCTGTCACGGGAGAGGACGATGGGGATAGGAACAGAAGGAAAAAACTCGAGAAAGAAATACATGATTTGACGGCAAAGGAACTGCAAAACGAACTTCTTTCGCGGAATCTCCCAATAAAAGGGAAAAAGCGAGAATTGGCGGCACGATTGAGAACAGCGTTCGAAGAGAGAGACGAAGATACTGAGGGATCTGACGAAGAAGAGGGAGATAATGGACATATAGCTCAGCAGAATGAAGAGCTCGGAATAACGAGAGTCGTTAACAGTCACCAGCAACGCAGGAGAATGGAAACGATCCCTCCGTCAAGGGACACGCCACAAGTACTAAATCCAGCGGGTATGTTCACAATCAAGGACGTCGAGGGCAGCATACCCTTTTTCAGCGGGGATGATAAAGCGTCAATACAATATTGGATAACCGAATTTGAAGATACAAGTACACTTCTAAGGTGGAACGATCTACAAATGGGTATCTACGGTAAGAAAATGTTACGAGGCTCCGCGAAGCAGTACATGGCACTGGAACAAGGCATTATGTCGTGGGCAGAGTTCAAGCGACGTATGATCGGCGAGTTCAAAGTGGAAATCAATAGTGCGACGATTCACGCTCAGCTTTCGCAACGAAGAAGACAGGAAACTGAGACTTCAAAACAATATGTCTATGCGATGCAAACCATAGCCAATCAAGGTTATATCGAGGACAAAGCGGTCATACAGTATATTATCGATGGTATACCCGACGAAGAATCAAACAAACAAATACTGTATAACGCTCGAACGATAACGGAGTTGAAAAAAAGCCTTAACATTTATGATCGTATGCAAGAGCGGTCGGGAAAGAAGAAATCTGAAACTAAAGCTGAAAGAAACAAGAATAAAAAAGAAGAAAAGAATGATGGAAAACAGACATCGATGAAGAGACTTCGTTGTTTTGCGTGTGGATCAGCTGAGCACGAAGTGAAGCAATGTTCTCACAAGGAAAAGGGACCGAAGTGCTTCAAGTGCAATCAGTTTGGCCACATTGCGTCGAAATGTGAGAATAAATCACACAAACAAGAAGAGAAAGTCAATTGTGTAACGAGTAACGACGATGTGATTTTTGTACAAATCAACGACACTCGAGTTACGGCTTTGCTCGACACAGGAAGCTACAAAACGTTGCTACGAGAGGATGAATATCGTAAAATCGGTAGCTCGACGCTGCGACCACTGGAGCGCGTATTCAAGGGGTTTGACAATGCACAAGTCATAGTATAGGTGCTTTCGACACCGAGTTGATAATTGACGGTGAAACGTATCGAAACGTAGTATATGTGGTAGCCACAGAAGCGACGGACTCACAAATGATCCTCGGTAAAGATTTGCAGAGGCAGATGGATATCAACATTCGAGGAGGACGAATGACGATTCAAAAGATACCGACGGCCGGTGGAGACACGAAGACCCTCCATTTAGCGCGAGAGATGCAAGAACAAGAATTCAAGAACGAAAAGGACAACGTTGACAGTCGCCGCCCATTTGCCAACGAACTCACAACGATTAATTACATCGAAGCCGGAGAAATCGACGTGAGAAAACTGTACGAAAAAAAAATTCGTAAATTAATCAAAGAACACAAACCGAACAAGCAAGTTCAAACCAACGTGAAAACGAAAATCATGGTGAAAGATCAAGAGCCTATTTGTTTAAAACCAAGACGACTTTCGCCAAAGGACAAACTGATATTGGATAAGCAAATAGACGAATGGTTACAAGAAGGTATCGTCCAGCCCAGCCACAGCATGTACTCCAGTCCGGTTGTCATTGTGGCTAAAAAGGATGGTCGAGTTTGTGTAGATTATCGACAACTAAATAAAAAGATCATAAGAGACCAGTTTCCGTTGCCGTTAATTGAAGACCGGATCGACGCACTAGCGACGTCAAAAACCTTTTCAGTTCTGGATCTGAAGAACGGATATTTTCATGTTCCTGTCGCGGAGGACAGCCGAAAATACACATCATTTGTGACCCACGAAGCTCAGTATGAATTTATTAAGACACCGTTTGGGCTTTGTAACAGTCCGACGAACTTCTGACGAAGTTAGTCACAAGGTCGCAGCCGACAAAGGAATGTCAATCAATTGGAAGCAATGCAGATTTCTTCAGAAACAAGTCGAGTACCTGGGGCATATTATCGAAAATGGTCACGTGCGACCAGCCACAGGAAAACTCACGGCCGTCGAGAAATATCCAAAACTAAAATGTCGAAGAGACATTCAGAGTTTTCTCGGCCTTACGGGCTATTTTAGAAAATTCATACGGGATTACGCGATCATTGCACGCTCGTTATCTGATGTGCTGAAGGGTAATCAGAAGTTTTATTTTGGTCCAGCTCAAGAGCGTTTGTTCTTCGGGTTGAAAAAAGCACTGACAACAGAACCGGTGCTACGACTATACCGGGCAGATGCATTGACAGAATTGCAAACGGACGGCAGTAAAGTTGGATATGGCGCGGCTTTGCTGCAGAGAAACACCGTTGACGAAGATTTCCATCCGGTGTATTATATGAGTCGAAAGACCTCCGAGGCCGAGCAGAAACTTCATTCGTATGAACTCGAGGTGCTCGCAATCGTCAATTCGATTAAGAAGTTTCGAGTATACTTACAGGGATTGAAGTTTAAGCTCGTCACGGACTGTGAGGCATTCAAGAAGACGCTTAACGAACAGGACATCACTGCGAAGATCGCGAGATGAGTTCTATTGCTCGAGGAATTCGACTACAAAATCGAACATCGGGCGGGTCAGCGTTTGAAACACGTGGATGCTCTCCGCCGCTATCCAGTTATGACTGTCGACGATAAAGTCTCACAGATAATCCAACAATGACAAGACGAGGAAGAGAGACTTCGAGTGATTAACCAGATCTTGGAACGAGAGGAATACACCGATTATTACATCGAACGAGGAATTCTTATGAAACGAGTAGGGGATAAGAATCTTATCGCCCTCCCATCGACTATGCACAACGAAATCATACGAAAAGCACACGAGAACGGACACTTCGGGGTCAGGAAGATGATTGAAAGCATCAGCGACGAGTTCTACATCCCGAAGTTGAAAGATAAGCTCGAACGATTCATCAGCTGTTGTGTACCGTGTATCCTCGCTGAAGAGAAAAAAGGAAAGAAGGAAGGAAAGTTAATGCCGATACCAAAGGGCGATGCTCCGCTATCGACATATCACGTTGACCATCTTGGTCCTCTGACGGCAACAACAAAATGGTACAAACACCTGTTCGTGATGGTGGACGGATTTTCCAATTTTGTTTGGCTTTATGCGACGAAAACCACGAGTGCCAAAGAAGTCGTCGCGAAACTCACCGTACAGCAGGCAGTATTTGGAAATCCACAACGCATTATAAGCGATCGGGGTACAGCCTTCACATTCACCGAGTTCAAAGACTATTGTGCCTCCGAGAATATCGAACACGTTATGATAACGACCGGAGTACCACGAGGAAACGTGCAAGTTGAACGTATTAATCGAATTATAATTCCAATCCTGACGAAGCTCGCATTGGACAACCCGGACAAATGGGACCGATATGTCGACAGGGTACAATGTTCTTTAAATAGTACCTACCAACGGAGCATAGGAATGACACCTTTCGAGGTGTTATTCGGCGTGAAGATTAGACGCAAGGAAGATTCTCAACTCCGCATTCTTATCGAGCAAAAAGTGATTGAGTTGTTCGAGGAGCAATCGCACGGAATTACGGAATCTCGCGAAAGAAACTCTATTTAAAATTCAAAAAGAAAACAGACGTACTCACGATCGAGATAGCAAGAAAGCGATAAATTATAAAAAGGGTGACCTTGTTGCAATTAAAAGAATGCAATTCGGTCCCAATCTCAAGCTCAGGCGAAAATTCCTTGGACCATACAAAATCTCGCAGGTCAATGGAAGTAACCGATACGAGGTAATACGCGTGGGAGAAGGTGATGGCCCGAAGATCACAGTTACTGCCGCCGATTACATGAAGTTGTATTTACCCGAGCCTTCGGAGACCGAAGTATAGCAGGAATGGCCGAGTGTAGGAGAGGGGCTTTGAGGCTCGTGAGCATCTGTCTTATTCGCGAGCGACCTCAAGTCTTCCGTGAATAATAGAAGAAGACGAGATACACAATGATAAAAGAAAACGAGAGCAAGAAAAGAGAGTAGAGCATTTCTAGATGTCATAGAAACACGTCGTGTCATATTCCTAATAAATATTCTGTTCATTTTCCCTTTGATTTTCATTCCTTATTTCACCCCAATCTGGTCCGGATCCTACATATATATGTCGATATTTATAATTATTTTCACTCTAATTTTATATAGGTAATAGAAATTTTTGAATAATTATACATCTAAACTTGATGGAGAAAAAGATAACGATGCTCGCAGTTACACCAACATTATGTGAAACAATCCCAAGCATAGACAAAAATTACAAATTTTCACACTAAAACTACTCACGGCAACACGAGGGGTCGGTATGACCTCAGGTCAGGCAAGAACTTTTTCCTTTGATTACCACGCAGCAACTGCTACTGCAATTTTTCGGCCCTAGTCCCTGCTTTAAAAGGGGAATTGAAACCATCGTTAGATGGAAGGCCAGTCACTTGGTGGTGAACAACCTGTACTAATTTTACTTCAAAGTTGAAGATGCAACTCTGTGACCCCCGGTGACCTGGGATGGTTAAACGAGCGGCACCGTATTACCCGAGATATGAAGGGATATTAAAAGAATCTTCTGCAACGTATCGCAATTTACTTCCATATTTGTGTTGAACCATTTTTCTGGACAATTCTAAGTCTATTCTACAGAACGGCGCTGAAATGCTCATACCCAAACGTTCCGAATATAGAAAAAATCTATAAAATGCACCACATCAGACTTGTGTGCATATAAATTAAATTTAAAAAATTAGGTAAAATGGGAAAGGCAGAGGTGAAAATCCAAATAACACAAAAACCGCCATAACGATAAATAACTATTAGTCGCATGGATTACCTGACATTGAGCCTGACGATTAGAGTATTTTTATTTAAAAATATTTCCATTATATAACTTCAGATGACGGCGCATGTTTCACTGAAGTTCAAGATGCACCGTCCGGAACTGCTCGGCGATGCGCAATCGGAACACATAATTTAATACGCCCGCGGTCGTGTATCTTCATATGCCTCTTTTATTCGTAAGCACCAGCGTATAAGAAAGTAGGCGCAGAAGAGAGCCGGGAAAAATTATACTGTTTGCCTGGTAACAAAATCTCGACAAGTTCCTACCATGTTATTCGAATATAAGATAATATTGACATATTCAAGTACTTCTTCTAGTAACGTAGACGACAATTATTCGTTTCATTTTCTCGCATGAGAAACAACGCTAGAAAATCGTGTTGATTAGAAATTTTTGAATGGTTTCATCATAATTTTATTTTGTTGACAAAATGCTTTCCATGAGCTAGTCGTTTTTCAAATGGTGGCTGAACTTCTTTCAGTCTATACATGATTAAATGATATATATATCCATTGCTAATTGTATATATCATAAAGACTGGCGACTCTACATTATTTCGGTTTGAAAACCGGCTTTTTTTGCAAGAAGTTTGACAAGCAATATTAAGAACATTCGTATTAGCCGGTTGGAGTCAAAAGGTCATTTAAAAAATCAAGAACTATGTTCAATAAGTTGCCAGTTTTGGATATTTCTTTCTGTGATTTTCGATTTTGATGATAATAGAGCGATTTATATTTTAAAGCGTTTTTGTTTTTATTTCAGACTCGCACAAAGAATGTAATCGTGGTAACTGTGAGGCCGCGTACACCGATAATTCTGTCGAAATCAACTAGATCCATTTATATGATCCTTTCCTATTCAAAATAACTAACATATTCGTAAAATCAAACTTTTCTTTTGTTGATTCTACTATTGCAGAGATGTTTTTGAAACTAGCAATCAAGCCCGGTTTCGTCCGGATTCCGCCAGAAAGACGAACATCGCATTCGTCAGATTCTTGGGTCGAGAAAACGAACATCGGATTCCGTGAGATTCTAGAGCTCTTTGTGTAATATGCATGCTGCTACCTAACGAACGGATATCTTGTTCGCTGAAGGACCTCTTAGCTCACTGTGAAGCATGCCTTTCCCTATCATCGGACGGTCGCGATTCTGGCTCTTGGCCTGTTTTATTAGCAAGCAATAGACGGAACCTTTTAGTATGCGATGTACTACTACTTCTATTCGGTTTACATCGGGGTATTTTGAGGGGGTTTTAAACAAAGTATTTAATGAAAAAATTTGAACAACATTTATTTACATCATCGAATAAAATAAATATACATAGATCGAATATGAGTTTGAGTATCTATTTTTTATTTACTTTTTTCCTAAGGTACACGCTGTTAGCGTTTGTTACCTATTTTTTTCCCCACTGTGACTGTTTCTTTCCTCCACTGTTTTTTACCACACTCCGTTTTTCTTCACCCCCCCCCCCTTGCGGCCACTGCCGACTTCCCCCTCTGTATCATATTCATCATGACATTTCTGTCATTGGTATAGGGAAACTGCGAAAAACCTATACCAATACAGCCGGTCATCAAGTTCGCCCCCCAGTCGTGGAACTAGTCTTATTACGCCGCGAAAATGCCGAAGAAAAACATTCCACGACGAAATCTGCGCGACTGGGATTCGAACCCGGGACCTCCCGGTCCGCAGGTTCAGTGACAAGCATACTAACCACTAAACCATTGTACTGATGTGTTTGAGTATCTGATAATAATACTGAAGTGAAAAGAGTATTTTACAATAACGTGTCAATGAAATAAAACGAGTATGTTACAATAACGGGTTTAGCCCTGTCAGTGTTTACGCAATGGCAGGTCCTCACTGAGTTCTTGTTTTGTACAAGTACTTAAGTATTGTTTTCTACAAGTACTTGAGAAGTGGAATTGTGCTCAGTTTCATAATAGCATATCCCGTCCATATTTTGCAACATTTCTTGTACACTGGCATAATACCTAAATTGTACTTGGCGATTTTACAAGCCATTTAATGTTTTTTGTGCAATTGATTTAATGGAAAATATAACAAACCCATTGTTTGAATTAGAACGAATAATAATTATTGTTAAGGTACAGCGGCATTTTTTTTATAAGGTTAAACAACAATGTATTTGAGGGCATTTTATCATCAATTAATGGACTTTTTATGTTTTTAAAAGTGCTTAAAAAATATACGAATATACTTTAATACGAATAACACATTATTCGGGTATTCAAAAATATCTTCGTACTAGTTAGTCATTATGTGGATAATTTAAACTGACAAGGAGACGGCACGACCGTGGGGTCGGGGATTTGGCCGAATTTTTTTGTGGCGAAAGATGACCCGTAGACCATGCAATAAAAAAAATCGATTTTTTCAAAATCGCAAGTGGGGGTAACCCCTTAAAGTATATTCGTATATTTTTTAACCTTAACCTGAAAAATACTTAAACCACGTGAGGTCCTCACGTGGTTAAAGTAGTAGGACGCACTACTCGGAAAATTCCGAGAAAAATCGATTCAAAGTTTCTTAGGCACCTTATGAGTTTAAAATGTCAGGCACTTGTCGAGCCGCCGTCTAGTCTAGACGGCTAGGGCTCGGTCTTTTGCGCCGGAGGTCTCGGGTTCGATTCCTTTTTCGGATCTAATTTTTTTTCTTTTTTTTTGTTATCCCATCAATTATTCAAAACGTTTCTCATCCCTACATTATTTTTTAAATTTATTTACATTATTTTTAAAAATTATTTTCTTTTGTTTCCAATAAAACAATTCATAAAGGTGGGTTTTTTAAATTTTTCATTGTAAAGTATATGAGGAGGAACATTGGGTTTTTAATAAGAATAACAAAGTCGATTAGGAATAATTCATTTTTTATTCATATAATAATTATATACAAAAACCGCAGTGGTAATTATCGTAGAAACAAACAAAGCAATAATTTTTGCGACATCTTGCGCAACATATAAAAGCGGATTTTTTACAATCGCAGGGAGTTTACAATACATCCGTACAAAAACATGTCCCATTAACACTCATGAAAATGTTTCTAGTAACTGATAATTTTGAGGCAAACCAGGCGGATTGAATCATGTCTCGGATTATTGGTGACGATAATTGATGGTGAATTATTAAAAGGATTTTTATACAATCTTCTCGGGAATTAATTTCACGATTCTGCTCTAACAATTCGCTGCAATTTTGCAAGCGCTTTATGAAATTTTTAACTTGTCCGTAAACATTTGTCTTGTCTAGACACATTTTCTTTAATTTTAATGGGTTTTGCCTTCCCTAAATGATATCAGGCCATGGTCAGGCCGTCCAGCGTGGATCAGGTTCGCCACATAACACGTCTTAGGCCAGGCACTGATTCGCCGTTCCCTTTTTTCGGGAACTGATTAGGAACTGGATAGGGAACAACGATCAAGTATTGAAAGGGCTTTTGGCGATCTATTCGAGTAAAATAGATAGTATTAGGTGGTATACTGATACTCATTATCCCTTTACAGTCGAGAGGTGACTCGCTCACCACTCACTCTCCGAGCGAAAAGGGCTTCGGGTGCAAAGGGTTATTTCACAAGTATCGCAAAATCATAAACGTAAGGCGTTAAATAACCGCAAATTACCTGCTTTACTTGTTTGCCTCATTGCATAATTTGGCTTTTCGTTATGCTCCGATCATTAGTTATCGTAATCCCGGTATTTATGATTTAAGCATTCTTATCGTCGTCGATCATCGTTGATGGAATGAATGGTTTTAATGGTGAATAGAATTACAATAGGTGTTAATACATTTATAGTGATCATCTATATTGTTTCATCCTAATCAATTATAAATATATTTGATGAGGTAAAAAGCAAAGTAGCTTTATACAGTACTTATAGACAGGCTCCACTTTTCAGAACATGCCAATGTTCCGGCCGGGTAGACATTACGTGAATATGTATTTGCTCACAACGTATTCCGGCCAAAGGATTGTAATTTCCAAGCATAGAGGGTGAGTCGTAAGAAACGATTTTGCGATTTTCCCTGTATGTCCTATCGGAGGGCCCGGTTAGGTACATCAGACACGGCAAGTTTGGCCAGGGTCCGACACAAAGTAGGGAATGCCCGGCCGCATTTCTGCACGGGTAGCGACGTCGCACGGTAACCGCGCGAAGAGAAAATACGTACACTGCCGTACTGGGGGTATATACACCTATCCATATACATTGTATCTACTGACAGTTCACCCGTGAATGAGTAAAAGCATTTATTCGGTTTCAAATTCTTTTTCTACATAATATTAAATCAATTTAATCGTATTTTCACAAAAACTCATACAATATCTAAATTTCATTGATTCAGACAATAAATTTAAAAGTTTGAAAAGTAGTCAATGTTTTAACGAAAAACTCAAATGTTCCGACGAGTTTCAATGAGCGAATCAATTATTAACGCTTTATACCACCGCGTTACAGTTCTGTTACAAACCATACAGTCCTCAAAAACCCCATATTGACATCCAATCCTTTTTTTTAAATCAAGGTCACACGACGGCTACAAACCGTTTTATGGCTCGTCAATCCTCAAACTAGATGAAGTCAGTTGGATCACAATTTGTTCTAAGTTCACTTATTGCGAGGTTGCGAGATTCGAGTGTGCGTAATGATTGCGAAAAAGGAAGAAAAAAAACAAAACGACAAACGGTGTGGGAAAAATGTGGTGAAGCTTTGGGCTACAACAAGCACAACAACTGCTTCAAAACATTCCATACATGATAAAACAATCTTGCGACACAATGTAACATGTCTGTTACATTACAGTAATAAAGGGAGTGTCCCTTTATTGCTTTACATACAACTAGCCCCTGGATTAAATTCGAAAAAAACTAAATAATAAGTGTTTTTTATTTAGTAAAACCTGCCATCAACTCAACTATTATCAAATGTTTACGTTGTTGAGTTATAAAGGGTTAATTGCGAAAAAAGTTTAGACAAAGGCTTCTCTCCTTTTCAAACTTATAAATGAAAGAGATGTCGGTCCGATAAACTTCGGAACCAATGGTCCGATTTGGATGCGGTTTCCACCACTGTATAGTGTCTTTACTGGTGCAGGTTTTCAGCTACGTATCATTACTGTAGGTTATCGAGGGCAAAGTAGTGATGAAAAGTACGAGTCGCGCAATAAGAGAACCGACCGTAAACATGCGCGAGCGAGGTCGCGTCACGTGACCTCACGCGGAGCCGAGTACGGCAGCTAGTGATAATAAACAGATATTATTTTATTTAAAAAAAACCCTTCAATCTTTATTTGTCAATTGGGAGAAAAGGGTTCAATCAGTTTTCAACTCTTCGATTATAGTGAATAAGACGAATGATATTTATTAGGCTGTGGTCCGAATTGCGCTCTAAGCGGTTGTAAATCACCCGTAAGCACGCTATGAAGGCTGTAAACACAATTTGACTGCGGCCGTAGAAGATGGCGCAAAAAGCCGAAAGCGGAAACGAAAATCGAGTTTTTGCCACGGAGAAGAACATAAAGAAAAAAATACCTAGGGTCCTTCAACGACAGGCTTTTCGAGGATGCGCGTCAATAGTTTCATCGTTACCACTTTATTATCAATTTGCACGGAGTTACGGTGACAAATTTACTAAAGCACTTGCAAAAATCCGTATACAATCAGTATAATAATTTTAGTTAAAGCTACCACAAGAAAAGGTTGTGATAGTAACTGAGGTTATAGGTACGCGCATAGCTACGGTCATAAAGTGGGGTATACGGAACGGACGCATTGGACAAATAATTTCGCAAAAGAGCCGGCGATGCAAATAGCTGGGGGCAAAATTGATGAGAGTTCGAGTGCACACCTCCGCCGCCAACCTCTAAGTGCATCTTGGGTGAATCTGACCCAAGGCGTTTTTCAAATCATTATATTTCGGTAAATATGCATTTTTTTTGTAGAGACGTTTTTCGTAGTAAATTTTCTATATTTTATGGCCCTAAATTAATTTTTTTGACGATAAGGAAAATTAATTGACAAAACATTCGTTCAAAGTGGGGCATACGTTGAAAAATACGTAGTTACACGAAAAAAATCACTGGGTCAAAACGACCCAGTGTGCACTGGGTCAACTGTTTTTAAGAATATATTATCATAATTTTTTTGCCAAGTACTGGTTTTATGTCACCCTTAAAGCCTGTAACGTATGTATAATAAAAAATGAAACCTTCACGGTTATCAATGCTTTATGAGCAAGATTAAAAATAGTCCTCAGTTTTTCGTGCGTTTGGTTTCTTTTTTGGCATAATTAGGTACTTTGCATTTATTTCACACTTCATATCTTATAGTGCGTTGTAACTGTTTATCTTGTTAAATATTATTCTACAGGGAAAGTTAGGTGATTTTTAATAATTGCTCATCACGCATGACCAACCGTGAAAAATAGTACACAGAAATTGTATTAAATCAAGCATCTTTTTGATTATGTTTCAATAATAACCCGTAAAAGAGTGCAAAAAGAATAGACGAGTCTCATACACGCCCGACGGAAACGAACGTTGAAGTTCGGCTATTCACATCGTGGGTACAAGCCGGTACACTTCCGTATTACCAGGGTAAAGACAAATGATATTCGACCCTGGCTGTCCTCTGGTGTCTTCCACGTCGTCGTCGCGCAATTCCACTGTAATTTGTGTAACGCGACGACCAAGGGGCGATATACGTGCAGGGGCCTGGAAAGCACGCACAGAAAGAGACAGGGGATACGCGTGTTCACCGGAAAGTCTCCACCTCCACAGCAACTTGTGCTCCCGTTACCGGCGACAAGTATAAAGGAGTCCTTTTATTGCCTCTTCTCCCGATCTATGGATCTTGCCATGACAAATTCGAGGCATAGCCCACGCAAAATAATTGCGCTCAGTTTCGTAACACAATTCTTGAGAAGGAATACGCACTCCAAGAATATTGGAGAAAACGAAAATTTCGCGGATCATTTATCTTCGAGTTATTAAAAATCTGTAGCGTCAGATATCTTTGCAGTTGCTTCAAATCGTCAGGGGACTCTTTAAATTGTATACAGAATGAGAAATCTTCAAGTGTATGGTTTGCCTTTGAGTCCCCGAGCATTCCTTCTTGATGCCGCAAGTGATTAAGACGGAATGACACCTCATCGCGGTCGGTATAGTAGAACAATTATAGATACCCAAAAATCTCTGAAACGGCTCTTCAGATCCCGTCAAAACTTTGCTAAACAACGTCAAATAGATAGACGAACAGCTGTCTGCCCCTCAAATTTTCTGAATTTGAGAAAAAAAATGTAGATTGGGTTATCATAAGCCAATCTACGTTTTATTCTCAAATTCAGAAAATTTGAGGGGCAGACAGCTGTTCGTCTATCTATTTGATGTCGTTTGGCAAAGTTTCGACGGGATCTGAAGAGCCGTTTCAGAGAGTTTTGGGTGATCCATAATTGTTCTACCATACCGACCGCGATGAGGTGTCATTCCGTCTTAACAATCGAAACTGCCAAATGCAGGGCTCATTTGTTATCTTTATGGTTCAAAAGTACATCCGTCAAGCGATAGGTCCTTATTTTTTCCCTTTAACGATACGCACAATGCAACGGTTATGACAGGTATGTTTTCTCTCTACGCCATTGGTGTCACCAAAAATCCACTAAGTACGAGAACTTAGTTACACATAGTGGGCGGTCGTAGCGGTCGTTGCGGCTGCTCAGCTATTCACTACTTTTAGAAGGAAACCAATTTCTTTATTGATATTGAATGAGAATCGTTGATCCTCACGTAATACATTGGAAACGACGAGTTGGGGAGAAGAAAAAACTTTCAACCACAGTGAGTGTTTAGGTGCCGATATTCTTTTATTATGCAGTTCTTGACTCGTGGTATCTTCAATTATGTACTACTCACAACTGTGATAGAATGCAATAGTTTTGAAAAAGATTTTCCCGCGTTTTTTAACATAAAAAAATGGCACGAAGGTGTTGCTACTCGTTCTATTATTTGTGGATTTCCGTTAGCGATTTTTTATTATGACTCCTTCGCCAGTCAGGAATGGTCCGAATCAAGATCGGGCTTTTTCATTTGAACGCCGATAGTTCAGTCAAAAAGGATCGTTCAAACAACAACAAAAAACACAATTCTAAAAATGCACGAACGATACGTTATTTTTTATTTGGAATGACAAAGCTCACCGCATGCAACATGTCAAGAATAAACAATAATATAGTAAATCCGTCCGATTTTTATCGAACGCCACCGAACTTGAAGATAAAACCTGTACTTTTCGTACTTACATTTTCCAATAAGTTCGTCCAAATATAAAGCCATGCGGGCTTGTCGTAAAATTTGACAAATGTTTGACCTATTAATTTCCTATGAGTGTTTACAATATTGAGTTTAATATCAGTGAAGTCGAGAATCATTCATATATGAACTCCGACAATTAAGAGATACAGACAACTTACAAGATATGTATCTATATGTATCAGTCAAGCGGCAGCATCAATATCTACAAATATTATCAGGCGGACTTGAGGAACGGTTAGCTTTCGAACGGTAAGCTTTGAAGCGACACTTTCCTAATTTTCATGTTTTTTTAGCTCGGATTGGCACTTCGAAACCAAACGGAAAGATAAGATTGAAAAATTTCAAAGTGTTGACACAATCACGGGGTACGCCAAAAGGCAAAACCCAGGAGTCTGACTTTTTGCTTACTGTTTTAGCATACGCTCACCAAAAAAACATCAGAAAAACTTTTATTGTTTTTATGGAGTTACTCCACTTTTAACCAAAGGAAGTGTAAAAGTCCGAGTTTTGCAGATTTTTTTTAAACCCCTTTAGCGATAACGAAAAAATGTTTAAAAATTGCTATCCAGGCTTTTTGTAGGAAAATACTCAACCTTAGAATGCTTACCTTGTGGATGCGGTGCAACCTTTCCTACCTAAATTGTGACTTTTAAAGTTGAAATATGCATACTTCATTCACAGTCGGTAACTCGGTGAAGAAATCGTACACAGCTTGCTAAAAAAATGAATTGAAAACGGAATGTGTGATTTTAAAACTGCCGGGGCAGTTTTGCCAAAAACTAAACTCGATTCCCATCCATGACCTCGAAGCTGTGCTAATTCTTTCAACTCCTTTCTTTGTTGTTGAACAAACACTAACATTATAAAAAAAATACCAACATGGTTTTCAACTGCGATCTTTAAAGACAAAGATTTATGGTTTAAATAGGTTAATATTTGGTCGAGAAATGAGTGATCCTTTATTCGTTATGTTTAAGGTGTATTACTTACTGCATTTTAGTCTGTCTGTATAAGTACCACAAAAAAGGTGGTTACAACTAACCGAAGTTTACTTCACAGTGCAGAAATATATCTGGTAGTGGAGTACAAAGTATCGAATTCAAGGCACGATAGCCTGTACGATTCCAAATCCG
>CAXFZQ010000296.1:35000-55589 GCA_964007375.1 Ophion obscuratus | reverse complement strand
CGTAGAACTGGCTGTATCATTGCCGGCAAGGTTGGTGAGGGAGACAGGGAGAATATGGGGCGGCCGGGGTCGTGTATATACATATACATACATAGGCGAATCGGGCGGTTTTTGGCTCCGACAGCAAGAGACGCTGTAGGGTTGCACTCAGGAATTACGACGAATAGAAAGCAGCCTTTTGCAGGGCGCGCGGACATCAATCGCGGGGGGATAGAGAAAGAAAGCGTCACGGCGAAACGCACGTGACGCATGACCATACAACCCAGCAATTTAGAAAGGGCGACGGGATTAAGTCCGCCCAAATACCATCATCTCATATCCTCTCTCTCTCTCCCTATCTCTTCCTAATTCACTCTCTCTTCTTCTTTCTGTTTCTCCCTCTGTGCGCGAAAGGGTTTCCGAATTAAGTCTGAATTCTCCGCCTTGTCACATATACACACATGCATCTTTCGTACAGTTACAAGCATACATACTTTTTTGAGACTGAGACGTACTATTTCACGCGGCCTTACGTATATTCACGAATTGGGCAATAGAAATAGCATCAAAAAGCAGCGACGAAATGACCGAGAGACAAATATAAAGTCGTATACTCCCGCACCTCTATAATCTTTCGCGTTTCTATATATGCATCTGTATATATGTAGGGGAAGTAGGGGCAAGATGATAACGCTAAGGCCATGTTCAAATAAAACAATACATGTATAAGTCAGTCAACTTTAATTACTATTTAAATTAGTGAACAATTATTAATATTTTAATTTTGGAAGCAAAAAATCTGTCTTTCTGATTGTTACCATACAATATATATTTTTAATTAAACTTTTATTTTTCCCATCTTATCCCATATGCGGGGCACGATGAAACGGCGCTGGGAGAATGATAGGACACGAACTATTGGCATCTTTCGCATATAAAAGCGGTTTCATTCTCAATGCCAGCAATTTGATAAACCAATCTCTAAGTTCTGTAGTATTTAGTCCGGATAATCTTGCTTCTATATCATTTTAATCATTTGTAAATTCTTTTCTTTCCCCTGGTAAAAATACCAGTTGAAGAGGAACCAAAGGCTTTACTAGTTTAACTTCACCCTTTCTAACGTAAATAGTGGCATGTTATAAAATATTGCGGCTTTGTGATAACTTGTACTCATCTTGCCCCATTACATCGTTAACGAATTAACAAAAAAATCACACAATACCATTGAACATTTCTGACAAACCGTTCTTATTATATTCATAATTAGTTCTTCCATTGTGTTTACCTAGCTGTCTCTAATCAATATCAGCAACTCAAATGAACTGAAACGATGGTAAACTTGACCAAAAATGAGATCGTTTTCTCAAAAAATCGATATTGTTTTCTCACTCAAGACGCGTGCTTCCGCCACAGTTGATACTTTAAAGTATTGATACTTATTCACCTCCCCGCCAGCCCGCCAAACTCCAGCGGGAGCACTGCGCTCGCACACACTGTTTAGTAGCTAGGCTTATGATTCATCTTACCCTGCGTATTCGTCTTGCCCCAAGTTCCCCTATATACATATTTGTATAGTCGTCCGTATTATTCACGCAACTTTAGGCAATTTTTTATCCGCTAATTTAGGCAGTATGTTAAGAAAGTTTTTAAAATCTCTTTTTTTCGTTTAGTTTTATTATTCTAGAGACTTTTTTTAATACGTATGTGAAAACTGTTTAATGATACTCATAAAATTAGCCGATTTATAGAAATTATAAGGATTACGCTTGGGGAGCGCTGTCGAGACGCAACAACTTTATACGTGTTTTTCTCAGAACTATGCTTTTAAAATTAGCAACTACAGTATGTCGATAACCAATTGGCCGATGAAGCTCAGATCTGGCATACACCTTCAATATACTGTTTTTCAACGTTGGTAGCAGAATTGAGTCGAAATAATTTTTTTTTAAATTTATGTACAACCTTATTTATATATACCATGAGAATGGTCACCAAAATAGGCAAACTTTATAATCAAAGTTTTGCATGCTACCATTTTGTAAATGTTTTTTTTTGCGGTAGCTGCTACGAAACATCACAATACCCATACAGATTCCGAATAAGTCCGGTTTTTTTTCTTCGTTTCATCCAACGTCAACAACTCTGGTCACCAATCGGGAACATTTTCCGCGCACCGTTGTAAAAAAAAACGTGCAAAAGTCCACGATAAAAAAAATCTTTTTTCAATTGTACTTTACTGCGAAGGATATACGTGAGTTAAGGGCTGTCGCGTGTCGCACTTTCTTTCTCCTGCCTTCCTCCTGTCGGGGTTTCTCCCTTCACCATAGCGCAGGCTTTCGTGACGTACAATATATCTTAAACTTTTAAAAAGTAAAAAAAAATCACGTAGTAATAGAAAAGGCTCCTCGAAAACATTATCGCATCTTTTAGCTTATAAAGAATTCTGGTTTACCTTATGATTATTTTTTTATTTTTATTCAAGTAATGGTTTTATTAAATATATTTTTTGAATTCATCAAATGTACAAAAAAATTAAATAACTTTTTTTTACAAGCGAAGCCAGTTTACTAGAAATATTGTACACAAAATTGTTAAACCTTGGCAATAATATTTTTTCCAAATATTTTAATTTTATTTTAAAAAATCATATTACGATTAAAACATAGAATTGAGGTCACTATTATATTACAGTAAAACGTATGCACAACACCATAAATTCATGGAAATATATTTTTTTATTGCTCCGCTTTATGTGAGAAAAGTTCAAAGATTCGCTTCTTTACCTTATCTAAAAGTTTGAGGTATCGACGTCTCCGATTGCTGCGAAAAAACCAATTTTGGCTGTGCAGCTCTGAAGATATAAAATGTTGATTGTTTATAGTTAAAAAGAAAAAATATGTATTTGTTTCATATGAACTAAAAACAATAAACGTTTTGAATCTTTAGAGACTGCGAAACCAAAAATATGGTTTCTTCTCTGCGATCTAATACATCAAAAACCTCAAATTTCTAGATGTAGAGAAACCAGTCTATGAATTTTTCTCACATCAACTGAATGCGATAAAAAATGTATACCCGTAGACATGTACATTTTTTATTGCCTTCCGTTGTTGTGATAAAAATGCATGATTTGGCTCCTGTAGACGGAGAAATATACATTGTCCAACGTCTCCGATCGCTGCAAACCGTTCCACATTTTTCGCTTCACAGTCTCTAAAGATATGAAATGTTGATTGCTTTTTGGTAAGACAAACAATGGAATGTGAATATCATTAAGCACAGCAAAGCCAAAAATATGTATTTGTCTCACGTTAACTAAAAACAATTAACATTTCACATATTCAAAGACTGCGAAGCCAAAATCATGGGATTCTTCGCAGCGATCGGAGACATCTAAAACTCCAAATTTTTAGATATAGCAGAGCCTGTCTATGCATTTTTCTCGCATCAACCGAAGGCAATAAAAAATTATATTTTCATGGATATACATTTTTTACTCTCTTGAGTTGTGTGAGAAAATATTGAGAATTTGCTCTTGTACACCGTGGAATATAAATTCTTCAATGTCACCAATCGCTGCGAATAAATCTACATTTTTGGCAAATGGGCGAAAAATGTTTTTCTTTGTTGTTTCAAAAATATCAGCCATCCCAAAAAATAATGACAATCTGCAAATCAGCTATCTCCTTGCACCTTAAGACATCCTTATATTTTTTTCTTTTCGGTGCCTCGAAATTAGTTTCAGTTTCTGAAACAGTACCTGAAAGAGACTTTATATCTGACAATATACCTTTTTTTCTTACCTATGTTCAATGCAAGATGATTCCATGTTTTTGCCGTTTCATTCGCTTCAGTCTGCAGTATATGTATATTAAAAACTTTTAAAAAGTAAAAAAAGAACGCCAAGTAACAAAATACCCCCGAAAACATTATTGCTTGTTTGATCATATACAAAATTCTGATTTCTCTTGAAATATTTTTTAATTTTATTTAACGAATCCTTTTATTATATTTTTTCAATTAAAATGTACAAAAAAAGTGAAATAACTTTTTATAAAGTAGCCAAGCAAGTTTACTAAAAACGTAAATAAAATTGTTAAACCTTAGAACGAATGTTTTCCTAAATATTTTATTTTTATTTAAAAAATCACATTACTATTATAACAAAAAATTGGTATTACCATTATATAAAAATACAACGTATTTACCACATAAGTACACTGGAAATGCTGTGCAACGACTTGGCGTGCATGGTTAAGAGAAATAGCTCGGGAAGATACACAATATATATATAATCTGTAACAACGCATCAACTGCCAGTGTTATTAACAATGCGATTTCCTGCACCTTGCGCTAGTGTGATTCGAACAAGATAACATTGATATATAGTGTTATCGGTGTATATATCGGTCCACACAATTCACGTGACCGTGTCAGAGCTACGTTATATCCACTATTGACGAATATTCGACTGTACTCGGAAAAACCATCGAATATAGCGCAATGAGTATCAGGAGAGATACTCAGATATTTCGTTTTTCACCAGCAAGACGACGGCACCGTAATTCGAATTTTAAAATTGCCGATGCTGTGGCTTAGAGACGGATACAATACACAAACAGACGAATCAATACATAAAAGTATATACGAAATATATTTCATGTAATGTATAAAGTTGTCTGATAGAGGAGAAAGAATATACTTTTATATATCGTATTAAATTATGCATAAAAAAAAAGATTTAACGTATCGTGTCGTCTAGGGGAACATCACTGATTTCATCCATACTTTGCGGGATCACGAAATTTGATTTCCAGTTGCATAACAAATTGCAGCAGTCTATGTTTTTCCAACCTGAGAGTTAAGTAGTCGGAAAGACGAAATCCTTCGCCGAGCTATTTTTCTTAACCATGCACGCCAAGTCGTTGCACAGCATTTCCAGTGTACTTATGTGATAAATACGTTGTATTTTTATATAATGGTAATACCAATTTTTTGTTATAATAGTAATGTGATTTTTAAAATAAAAATAAAATATTTAGGAAAACATTCGTTCTAAGGTTTAACAATTTTGTTTACGTTTTTGGTAAACTTGCTTGGCTACTTTATAAAAAGTTATTTCACTTTTTTTGTACATTTTAATTAAAAAAATATAATAAAAGGATTCGTTAAATAAAATTAAAAAATATTTCAAGAGAAATCAGAATTTTGTATATGATCAAACAAGCAATAATGTTTTCGGGGGTATTTTGTTACTTGGCGTTCTTTTTTTACTTTTTAAAAGTTTTTAAAGGGGATTTCATATCTTTTTGAAAGGGGAAAAATCTTTTTTTCGTTCTGCGCCAGTTCAAAGAGGAGTGAATTCAAATATCTTTTCATTACTTGGTATTATTTTTTTTCACTTTTTCAAAGATTCTAAAAGGGTAAGATTTAAACAGATAGTTAAAAAACAGGACACGTCGTTTCTTACAACTTGTATATTACCACATGCTATAAATATTTTTCTTTTAAGTCTTCAGTCCCTTCCACTATTAAATCGACATATTTGCAGGGTGATTTACAAACGCCTATTAGTAAAATATTTATTCGTAGTTCGCTTATTTGTATTCACATGCATGCATACAAATACAATTGTATTTACAAATATTCTGAACGTGTACAAATAAATTCACAGAAAAAAATTGGGAATACAGTAGAACCTCGATTATCCGAACCTCGATTATCCGAACTCTCAATTATCCGAACGATGGCTTAGTTTATCCGAACGCTCAATTATCCGAACGTTGGCGCGAAAGATACATTGTTGCTCGCTGCCACTGCCGTGAGCAACAATGAGCAACCCAACGCAACTTCTTCTCAAACGGCTGCGAGACTTAGCCGCTCAAAAACGCGTTACGGCCGTTCATCAATAAAAAATGGACGATTTTATAAAAAATATATTAAAAAAGGCATTCGACTTTTTTCAGCTGTTTAATATATATATATATATATATATATATATATTAACACCTGATATATGTATGTACATAAAAACAGTACATACATATATATTAAAATTTGACATGTACTGTACTGTTTTTATGTAAAAGGTTGTTGTTTATGATCTCGTCCCAAATAACCCACGTTTCGATTATCCGAACTTTTGATTATCCGAACTAGTCTCGGTCCCAATTGGTTCGGATAATCGAGGTTCTACTGTATTCACAAAAAATGTGAATACTTACAAGAAATCCTGTGAATTAAAAAAAATTCAAATCAATATCTATGAATGCAAATGTATTCACAAAAAATTGTAAATACAAAAAAATTCACAAAATAAGTTGAGAATTTTTTCGTATTTAAGACAAATTAAAATCAAATTCACAATGATTAGATTAAAATTTACACCAAACGTGAGTTCTTACGTATTTTGAGAGAAAACATTGCGTCGAAGCGAAGAAATTTTTGCAAAAAAAGTGAGTTCCAAATATTACATCATAAATATGAAAAAATTCACAAAATGAGTTGTGAATTTCCTCAAGTTGAAGAAAATTAAAATCGAATTCACGACAATTATATTAAAAATTACGCCACAAGTGAGTTCTTATGTATTTTGAGAGAAACCATTGTGTTGAGGCAAAGGAATTTTCGCACAAAAAGTTTTGAGCAAAAATTTCTTTGCCTCGAGGCAATGTTTTCCCTCAAAATGCGTACGAACTCACTAATGGCGTAAATTTTAATGTAATTATTGTGAATTTGATTTTAATTTGTCTTAAATATGAAAAAATTCACAACTTATTTTGTGAATTTTTTTGTATTTACAATTTTTTATGAATACATTTGCATTCACAGATTTTGATGTGTATTTTTTTTAATTCACAGGACTTTTTGTGAATATTCACAATTTTTTCTGTGAATCTATTTGTATGTTCAGAATATTTGTGAATACAATTGTATTTGTATGCATGCATGTGAATACAAAAAGTGAAGCATGAATACATTTGTATTTATATTCACATGAAAATCACGATGTGAATAAATTCATATTCGTATTTATAAATAGAATTACGCCCAAGTCTGTACCTCTTAATGTTTTATTTTTTGATATACCGTCTCCATGTTTCATGAATTGCGCTTTGTTTGTTGCAGCAGGAGAAAACTTTTAATTAAAAAAACTAGAGATCAATAAAAATATTTTACGAAAATCCAACTTCGTTGCGTTATTTTATTTGCGTGTTCAGCGAGTGGAATGCAAATCGATTTGTTCATTGTAAACAAAAACCGGATGCACTTGGATAACGCGTCACATTTACCCTGCTGGAGGCTGCTCAAGAATACACGTCTTTCCTTATATCGTTAAGAAGCTTCGGGTCAAATGATCAAATGTTACCATTTGTTCAAATTTATATAGTGGATTCGTTACATATACTGAATGCACCCTTCAAATTTTAATATTTGATTTTAATAATTTTGAATTGAATTTTTAATTTCATAATTTAATTTTAAATTTGAATTCAACAAACAGTTTTTACATAAGAAGATGCCTAGACTCATGCCGATCGGCAGTTTTACACACGGAACAGTGTAAAAAATGTTAAGGATGTTATGAAAAAATGTCAAATCATTCAGTATATTACCAAAATTGTCACCCAAAAATTAAATGATCCGTCTACGGCATTTATTAAATATTGACTTTTATGTAAATGAAGACGTCAGTTTTTCTGACGTCTTCATTTCTCACACATGTCTCAATGCCAATGGTCACCGTGGCCGGGCCATACTTTCAATAAAGCTCATTTTCAAAGAGAACTCATCTTTTTTTTTCTTTCTTTTAGACAATTGACATTTATCGTTCAAAATGAATTCGGTTGAATAAAGGAATGTAAACACCGTATAAAAATAATAGACGAAAATCAGTTATTTGTTAAATATTCGGGTTCGTGAAAGAAATACCTTAAAGTGCAGAACCATATATTTTCGAAACGCGGTTTTTCTTTTTTTTTTTTTCATTTAACACAGTCAGATTGGTACGGAAAATTTGTATATAAAAAAAACCTTTCTTTTAAACAAGCTTTTATTTAATGTACTAAAAAGTGTAAAATATTTTTTTTTACCCAGTCACCTATATGTGACTATAAATAAAAGTTTGAGGGTCCCTACGTTTCAAATGTTTGATAAATGTAATCAATTCAGTTTCATTAACCATATTTAATTTGGCACAATAGAAATTAGAGAAATTATTATCACACATTTATACTCAGTTTCAGGATTTTTATTCAAGAAATCTTAGGTTGTTTTACAGTAAATTAAAACTAAAGCTGGTCTGACAAAAAAAAGGTTTCGTTGACAATCATCTTATTTTAAATTTACATAATAGCCGATAATCATGTAACACATAAAATATGCAGCTTCAATCACACTTTCATGTTAACATTAAAAAGCGCACAATCATTCACAATCTGGCCTTCCTTGGCCAGATGGCACAATAGGCCTCCGAAGTAACTCTTGTGGCGCACCCTTGCGGCGAGTTTTGGCAAAACTTGGATTGGTTTTCGTCTGCTAGTGCAGTATGCCGGTCGCCATTTAAATCAGGTGTCCAATCGATGATGCTTGCTCAAGCCTAGCTCTTTCGTGTTTGTGCCGGTTTGACTTAACCGCCATGCGCCAATCCAAGTTTTGCCACCGGCAGCCGTTACGGGGCGCCACCACGAAAGTTACTTCGGAGGCCTATAGTCCTGAGGCTTTTTCATTTTATGAAAAATGCTAAAATTCATGTTTTAATCATTTTTATGTTATGTCAAGCTGGAAAAATGTCAAAATGTTTCGTTGTCGCTCTCCGTACCGGAAAAGGGTTTCATGCCCAAATGTTGCTCGATTCGAGGCATTGAGCGACATGGAGTATCTGAAGTTTGGCTTTCCATGGTATTTGACACATTGAGCGCACTTGGGACGATAAACTTCAAGGCGTTGAACGACATAACCAAGGAAAGTCTTCGATGCAGGTGTGGCACTCGAAGATTTCTCGGAGATGGCAGACTATCATCGTTCCATGTAGACGTAGATTGTGCAGCCGCAACAATGAAATATGGTGATCACCACAGTATGAAAAGAAAGGCGAGGCATATGAAAGCGCTGTCAGGCTTGAGTCTGTAAGATCGAGCCAAACATTAGGTGTTGTCCTAGAACACGATTACGCGACAATCACAGGTTCGCACTAATTTTATTCGTATGAACCCGTGATCAAATATACAGGTGTCGATTGCATCGCATGTATGTTAATTAGGCCGCCTATTCGATACCTGTATGTTTGATCACGGGTTCGTATGAACAAAATTCGCAAGAACTTGGAATGGTCGTGTAATGGCGTTCTATTTTACCTGTTCTATTGGACGCCGTAGGGGATCTAGGTTTATGTATCGTGTTGCACAAAGCCTTTATTTCTCATGAGAGATTTTTCTGCGATGAATAATATTTCAGGCAAAATAATTGTCAAGCTCTGCGTCAATATAAATTCTACAGAGCCGAATGCATTTTCTACAAAAAAAAAACTTCATCGTCTATGACAAGATTCTGTTCAGAAAATGTTGAACATATGTTCATAAAATGTTAATGGAACGAGGTTATGAACACACAAATTGGTAATGACATATAGAAGCTAGGTTATGCTCTCCGGGCACACAAAAGCTACAAATGCACGTCTGTCTGCGAATTTTTTAATGATTTTATATAAGCAAGTGAAAGAAATGAGTACATTCTTGAATTTTTAACTTACTCTATCTATTTGCGTATCGTCCTCGCTGTTTCTCCGACGGTTTCCGCGCGAGCGCCACGGCTAATATACGCATGTTAGGATCAAATAAATAATCCACACCTAAATTTGAACGACGTGAACCTTTGTTAAATAAATTTTTGGCTCTAAGAAGAGCCGTTTGTTTTCTTTTTTCACATCCACGCTCGACTAACCGTGTTTGGTTACTCGAGCTGTCAAAGCGACTGTATTGGAATACACATATATATATATATATATATATATATATATATATATATATATATATATATATATATATATATTGCAAGCAGGGTGTACTTCGAGTCGTGCCGTTCGAGAGAGCGGTGGCGTTGCTGTGCCTGTTGCGCTAAAGTGTTAATCAATTCACAGAACGGCATATGTGTTATGTTTACGATATGAGCCAACGACTTTATTTCATTCAATGAAAGACAATGGACGAGTGTGGAAGAATTTTTGGGGTAAAAAGTCACCCGAAAATTCGGCCGTAAATTATGAGATCCCGAGATTGAGTGGACAAATCGAAAAATAGCCCGAACAAAATCGATAGGAAAAAATCACATTACATTGGTAAACTGTCATTAGATTTTCGATTTGTTGCCGCGTTTTCGCGTAATATCGGAACAAAGTTAAAACGTCGTCTGCTAGAGCCCATCTTACTGTATAAAGAGTCGCGGCGTGTCGTCAGTCGGTCAGTGGCGTCGAGATCGGTGGCATCGATCAGTGGCGTCAAATTTTTTTTTTTTTTTACTTGGCGTCAAGACGCTGCCGCGTCTCTTGATTAGACTGATTAAAAAAAAAAACATGATTTTTTTTCCTTCGGGATTCTCGTGCTATTGTTGGGCACTAATAAAAGAAAATTTCTCTAAAAAGATGGGCGCGGTCACTCAATTTTTAGAGGTGGCTATCTCGACTTTTTTGTATTTGAATTTTTTTTAACGAACGTATTGCATTTAAGCATAATCACGGCTTCGGGTTACGGATAAAAATCACATCCAGCAGCTATTTCGTAACAAAAATAAACTCTAACAATTTGAAAAGATTGCAATATTCACAATTCAAATCTAGATAGATCAATAATGGCGTCTATACTACTCTCTTTATTCATGTAGATTTATTTATACGCATTAACATTTCGCACTTTTTACGAAAAATTAAATTATAAGCTTTTATTCATAAATCATGTATTTACATTTTCAAAATGCTACACTTATATTATCTTCAAACTCATTTATATTTCTTCCCAGCCACTGTACATAACATCGCGCATCGTGGTGTTGTTTTTTTTCAATGTGACTCAATTAAAGACAATTTTAAACAATGGCTCGGAAAAATGAAGACAAGACAATTTGGCTAATCGGCAAGGAAATTCCGAAAATAAGTACCCGTCATTTACCGTCAAATCGGAGAGTTTTGAGTTTGTTCTTTTACAAACATAACAGAGAAAAACTGACCATACGTCGAAGTGCACACGAAACGATGAATGAAGTTTTCGAACAATGGAAATGTGCTGAAATTCCAACACGTCGATTGGATAACGCAATCTTGAAATTCATAAAACTCCATCTAGTCTGGAAAAAACTTTTAAAAATCAGGTTTAAAAGAAGTCGCCGTCACAATGGAGAAATAATCGAAACGTGTGATAGCAAAAATAACCGCCCAAGTTCGTTAACATTTTGGGCAGAACGAAAATGTGCAACGTTGAACAGTTTGTCCAAATCTCTCTTAAATTTACTCTCCTTCAATATTTGTGAGGGCAAATTCTTTTTAACCCGATTTTTTAAAAGTTTTTTCCAGACTAAATGGAGTTTTATTAATTTCACGACTGCGTTATTCAATCTACGCATTGGAATTTCAGCACATTTCCATTGTTCGAAAACTTCTTTCATTGTTTCGTGTGCACTTCGACGTATGGTCAGTTTTTCTCTCTTATGTTTGTAAAAGAACAAACTGAAAACTTTCCGATTTGACGGTAAATGACGGGTACTTATTTTCGGAATTTCCTTGCCGATTAGCCAAATTATGTTGTCTTCGTTTTTCCGAGCCATTGTTTAAAATTGTCTTTACTTGAGCCACATTGAAAAAAAAACAACACCACTTACAAATGCGCTGCGCCAATACAAAATGGCGCCACGGATGCGCAGTGACTTGCGCAGTGGTATGCGCGATTTTATGTACAGTGGCTGGGAAGAAATATAAATGAGTTTGAAGATAATATAAATGTAGCATTTTGAAAATGTAAATATACGATTTATGAATAAAAGCTTATAATTTAATTTTTCGTAAAAAGTGCGAAATGTTAATGCGTAAAAATAAATATACATGAATAAAGAGAGTAGTATAGACGCCATTATTGATCTACCTGGATTTAAATTGTGAATATTGCAATCTTTTCAAATTGTTAGAGTTTATTTTTGTTACGAAATAGCTGCTGGATGTGATTTTTATCCGGAACCCGAAGCCGTGACTATGCTTAAATGCAATACGTTCGTTAAAAAAAATTCAAATACAAAAAAGTCGAGATAGCCACCTCTAAAAATTGAGTGACCGCGCCCATCTTTTTAGAGAATTTTTCTTTTATTAGTGCCCAACAATAGCACGAGAATCCCGAAGAAAAAAAAATCATGTTTTTTTTTTTGAATCAGTCTAATGTATATACTGCAGACTGTATGTGTGTGTGTGTGTGTGTGTGTGTGTGTGTGTGTGCGCTCAAAGTACTGCCTGCCGTCCTATTCCCAATTGCGAACAATTTTTTGAAGTTTTAATATTATGAGACACGAAGAGCTTTTGCGAAATTTATTTTTGGTCCTAAAAAGGGCTGTTTGCTCTCCGTATTCGATTAATTCTTTGAATAATGAATTCGCGACATGGGGAACCTTCGTTAAATTTATTATTCGCCCTAAATACGGCCGTTTGTTTCACGCTCAGAAACGCTCTAGTCTTAAACGCGTCGCTCTTCATATCGCGAATCATTTTGAGGGTCAAAAAATCGCTCGGAAATTCGGCCGAAAATTATGAGATCTCGGGTTTGAGTAGACAGAACGAAAAATAACCTGAACCGAACACCAAAATAAATGTTCAAAAACGCCCAATAAAATACCATCTTAGTGTATAAAGAGTACGCGTCGTGTTCGTGAGTGGGGTGAACATTTTCTTGGCATCCAGACGCTGCCGCGTCTCTTGATACGTGGAAAAAAGAAATCGAACCCGTCCATATGCACGCCCATTCATTGAGCATTTACCGGCCGTGGCCGTCCGGTATATTTTATCGGCGTACTTTGTAATTCGTCCAAGCTCTAATTGTACACTTTCAACGTATTTTACGAATACGAGCAACGCGCGGAGGAATCGAATCATACGCGGAGAGGGGGTGGCGGGGCGGAGAAAGAATATGAGTGCAGATGGGAGGCGATCACGTATAGTACGACTACTGCATCGTGCAGATCCATCGGCTCCCATAATTCTGTGAACGTACCTTATGGGGATGGTAAAAGGAAAAAAAATTAGTATCAATTCGACGAGAGTCGCTCGCGAGGCTGCTAACTAATTTATACTTGTTTCACTCTCTTGCCGAGTGAAAGGGGGCAATATAGATGCCGGGTGGTCGTAACGCTCCCTAGATCCCTCCTCGACGAGGCTTCCGTCCGACAAAATTCAGAGACGGAGCAAGAAAGAGAGATCGAGATATGGAAAACAGGGAGAACGAGATGAGTATATTTATAGCTTTACCTTGGCGTAGAGGTATATGAATCTTATATACATATACGCTTACGTACGATCGAAGAAGAAATAGAGGGTCGTACGAACCTACCTACCAACAAGCTCTACGGTTCTTCCGCGAAATGGGATGGCTAGACAGGGCTTCTGCAAGTTTAAGCGCAGGGCTCATGTCGAATAGACTACATGTATGCAATTAATAATTGGCCGCTATGAAGAAATCAAGCACTATTGGAATGACCCCAAATTTTTATATCCTCAGCAATAAACTCTCCCATTTCCTAGCGTCGAACTATGATAAACTTTGAGGGAGTACACGCAACAGCAATCACGGACACGTATATATTAGACTCGCTTGCGGTCCACGACGGCACACATGGAAGATAAAAACTATTGACACTTGTGTCACGGTCGCCGCATCTAGCCGCAAAGCCCACCAGAGTATCTTCTTTATTGCCATGCTGTTCAGCTTTTTTTCGTTTTTCCCACCCAATGCTTTGATTGTTATTCTGTGTGTGCGTGTGTGTTTGACGAATTCTGAGATGCGTGGAGCCTCCGAACATATTTTTTAGCGAGCAAAGTACGCGGTGATCCGTTCCTCGCCCACCCCCGGACCGTTTCCTGTCGCGAGAGCAGCAATTGCCTTCGCTTCCCGTTAACATATAACGTGCTTTGTCCTCTCTTTCTCTCCTGGTTTACGAATTTGTCAGCAGGCTTTACGATCGATTAATTACTGCGGCTGTATAGGGCTCGTTCCAGCCATGTTTTGAGTGTGTATGTACATATATATGTACATGCAACACATACACATATGTGCGCGCTCACGTGCTTATATTTCGTCTCTTTCAGCTCATACACGCATTGACGTGGCCAGCATGCTTTTCCGGCTCGGATGCCCAGGCGACAAAAACAGTGGTTTTGTTCACAATCATCTTTTTTTTTTAAAGAAAATTTACCCGATAGCCAATAATCACGTAACATACAAAAAATATGAAGCCTTATTCACACGTTTATGTTAACATTTATATCGAACTCTTGCAATACCTTGAAAAATATTTAATATACTAATTTTCCAGCAGTGACGAATGGCGGAGAATCGTTCCTTAAGCATTGCGTATTTTATTATTCCACACAACTTTTGTTTGAAAAATTTTTTGATCGGGTTACTAATTATCGAGATACGGCGATTTTTAAGTTTTCATCCCCTATTTCTTAGGGTTGGGTCGAGTTGAGGGGCAACATTTTATTGGGGTTACTTTCAGTATGTAACCATCTAGTGGAAAAATTCAGTGAAAAATTCACATTCTACGCTAAAATGTGCTGGGTTTCCGTCTCTTTTACTGGACTAATAACAAGGAACGAGCTGAAGCCTCTGCAAGACGTTTGACGTTTTTTCGGGCAGTCCGTGCTTGACCGTTGACGAGAACGTATGATCGAATCGCACATTTTCTATTGACGATTTAGTGTTACGAATCAAAGTCATTAAGAGACGACAAATACTTTGTACGAGTCTATTGGATATTTATGCTTATAAAACATACACAACTAGTAAGGAAAAACTTGCGACATACGTGATTTAGAAATACGTAGGTGCGGGTGGGTTGGTGTATTTGTTTGTGCAAGGACGATGTGTTACAATATGAACTTTCCACATCTAATAGACAGGTGTCTTCGATTTTTTAGTTCTCTCTCGATGTCTCAGCCCTCGACCTCTTCTTGGTTTATTTTTCTATGTATATATGGGTCATTCCATGTCAAATCGACAAATTTTTTACCTGACCCCCTTTGATTTCGCTGAAAATTTTCTATCTTTTTCTACCCCCCGAAAGTTGTTTTTCAGAATTTTTTCAAATTTTTTTTCCCGACTCAAAAAAAGTTATGAATTTTTGAAAAAAACCGCTCTTTTATTTTTAAATTGCCAGAACTTTTTCAAAAATTGACCGTTTGGGAACTTTTTTTTTTCAAAATTTTTGTTTTTAAATGTAGTTTTCGAAAAAAAATATGAAAAAATTTTCAGAATCCCAGATATATGAAATATTTTAGTTTTTTTGAAAAAACCGTAATTTTCTCAAAGTCCGACCGTTTTTTTTTTGTTTTTTTTTTTGCTCTAAAAATACTTCAACTAATTCTGCAATGATCCCCGTTAATCAAAAGATGTGACGACAATCGCTTCTAATTTTTTTTCTTGATTATAAAAAAAATTTTGTTGAATTTTTGCTGATTTTATATAACTTTGTTATGAAATTTTTTTTATTTCCTCGTGAAACCTCAAAAGTTGAAAAATAAAATTTTATTGGAGAATTTCAAGTGATTATCGTCCAAGAAATTGTTATTTTAAAAAAAAAATAATTTTTTTCTCTCATTGACGTTATTTTTTTACTCTTATGGACGTTTTTTTTTGGTACTGAAATATGACAACTTCAAAAATACAATGGGTTTAAAAGTTACCTCCAGTTGATACAATGTGATAATTTAAGAGCTATCGATTGTCGGTAAAAAAGATATCATCTACATTTCATTTAAATAATATGGAGGTTATGTTTTCAGAATAATTACATTGTCGTTGTGTTCATCGTGTCACGTAGACTTACTATTGCTAAATAAAGTACCTATTATTTATCATAAAGTGCTGTTAATTTATATTTTGTTAACGAGTGATTACAATGCCGAAGTTTTTTGATCGATGTTGCAATCCATTTAATTTGGAGAAGCATAGAAAAAAAATATCCCTGCGAAATTTACCGGAGCATTTAGCAATTCGATACAATTTGTCGACTGATGAGCGAATATGTTCATGTTATAAAAAAATGCTTCAGCCCTCTGTTGACAATACTTCTGATGAAAGTTAAATAAAAGATAATATAATTTGAACACATACAAAAAAATGTTTTTAATTTATTTAAAGATGTTAAGAGACGGTGAATTTATTTAAGAGTATGAAAAGTTTTTTTTTTTACTTTTTTGAAAAAAAATAACAATTTCTTGGACGATAATCACTTGAAATTCTCCAATAAAATTTTATTTTTCAACTTTTGAGGTTTCACGAGGAAATAAAAAAAATTTCATAACAAAGTTATATAAAATCAGCAAAAATTCAACAAAATTTTTTTTATAATCAAGAAAAAAAATTAGAAGCGATTGTCGTCACATCTTTTGATTAACGGGGATCATTGCAGAATTAATTGAAGTATTTTTAGAGCAAAAAAAAAACAAAACAAAAACGGTCGGACTTTGAGAAAATTACGGTTTTTTCAAAAAAACTAAAATATTTCATATATCTGGGATTCTGAAAATGTTTTCATATTTTTTTTCGAAAACTACATTTAAAAACAAAAATTTTGAAAAAAAAAAGTTCCCAAACGGTCAATTTTTGAAAAAGTTCTGGCAATTTAAAAATAAAAGAGCGGTTTTTTAAAAAAATTCATAACTTTTTTTGAGTCGGGAAAAAAAATTTGAAAAAATTCTGAAAAATAACTTTCGGGGGGTAGAAAAAGATAGAAAATTTTCAGCGAAATCAAAGGGGGTCAGGTAAAAAATTTGTCGATTTGACATGGAATGACCCATATGTTGTCTTTCCTAGGTAATATTCCTACCTGGTTAGTCCCCGGAGGGAAGTCTGTCGTATTTATTTGTGGGTACGGATCTCTATCTCTTTGAGTGTAAATTCTACGTGGCAAACGGAAGTGTCGCGTCCGCGTCGTTCATTAACAGCGTTTCTCTGCGGTTGTACTGATGGACTCCATGCAGCCCCTCCGCCCCCCCCTTCTTCCCTTCGTTCCCGATGACTTTGATATGTATGTATATTGTACGATTTTGTCTCTTCTTGCGGTTTCGCCGAGGAGAGAGCGAGCAAATGAGGATCGGATCGATTTGCTCGCTCGAGTAATCTTTCGACTTCTTGATTTACTCTCCAGACCGATAATAAAGTATAGTAGAGTACTTATGCGGTATATTGGATGGTATGATGCAACCGTGATGGCGCTTCAAGTGGCAATTTGACAACTATTTTTATGCGGGCGCGGGGGTCGGTTGCAATACAAGAGATGCAAACGAATGTCTTGATATATCGACTGAAGCGAGACAAATATAGATTTGCGCCGATCGAACAGGTTGAATATCAATTTATAATTACCGGATGAAATATTTTACATCAGTCAACTAGCACGGTGACGAATAAAATATATCATTACTCAAATATTATTGCAAATAAATGTTGCCTCTTCGTCCTTTTACTAAATCGATGCGCGCCTTGTTTATCATACACCTATATAATAGTACGATGTAATTTTATTATCACGTGGGTGCCAACGACTCTTCGATACGGGGACTCCTCAAAATAACTTTGTGCGGTCAAAGAGAAACGTCGGCGCCAACCCGAGTCAAAATTTTTAGCCTCCTCTGAACCCTCGCAGGACCCATTTCTTTTGTAATACATAAGTCGCCAGCCTCTGTTGAACCGACGAAACCTCGTTTGTCGAGTTCAGTGCCATGAAGAGACCTCTTGGTCCAGGGTAGCCTCTGCTAGACCTCCCAAACCTTCTCTCGACCCCCAGTTTCAGTGAAACGTGCAGAGCACAGGCCTCCTTAACCTGCTTTTAATCTCAAACCGTTGCCTCGACCCCCCTAACCTGCTTTCGGCCCAAATTCGATATCTCCTCCATCATCATTCCATTGTGGCCTGATCGGTAACCCGTTCGATGAAGAAAATAATACGAAATTAATAAAAATACATCGTCCCCTTATCAAATTATTAGCGCAATATTAATATGCGAAAACAATCAAATTTTCTCAATATCGATTTATTATTATTTTATAGGCAATTCTTAGAAGAATGCTTGTATATACAGTCTTACTCCAATTCTATCGGATTAATGGGCGTTTTCCTGTGAGAAAAAATCTCACAGGAAAATTCTTAAAAAATGCCAGTCTATCCAGTATAAGCTTACGCGACGTTTTTCGTCCTTGACATTTCTTCTTAAACCCTCTAGTTCTTGAGTTACATTGCATTATCTAGAATTAATCTTTTTTAGCGAAAAATGAAATAACATTGCGAAAAAAATCGTACAAAACTTTATAAAAAACGCAAATGGAGTTCCTGCTACCCCGTTCAGGTTTATCATGGATGAACGTAACAATTTTTTTTTGCATAAGTCATGCGCCCAATTCTCGATGGTCGAAAAAAAGTCGAAAATCAGTCACGTATAAAAGTGCGTACCGGGTCGAAAAGAAAATTATAAAAAAATATTTCAGAAAAGCAATATAAAGCTGAATTTATTCCCGTCAAAACGCCGTTCGGTCAATTTGGTTATCTTTTTTTTTACGAAGCTTTTTAACTTTTAGTGCAGCAAGAAATATCGACTGGTGTATCCAAACTTTTAAGCGACGGTATATATTATATAATACTATATATATATATATTATACTCGAAATATGTGGTTGCACTAATATATTCGAATATACACTACCAGTCAAAAGTATTCGGACACTTCAGATAACTGCAAAACTTAATATCACTTTGGATCATTGCAACCTTATGGTAGCATAATAATTATTTTACGAAGATATTATAAAGCTCTGTATAATTACTTAATTATATACAGCTTTATAGTATCTTCGTGAAATAATAAATGAAATGAATTATATTACTCTAACATTATTTGGCAATTATCCAGCGCTCAAAAGTTTTGCGATTATGTGGAGGGTCCGAAAACTTTTGGCTGGCAGTGTAGATCTAAATAACATATAATGTTGATATCTATATGGAACGTTAGAGTGTTAATTATAGTCTATTTCATGTTCTAAAGGATTGAAATTGTCGGTTTAGAATTCAACCTCGTTCGATTTTTTCTTTTTGTTTTTGTTCGTTTTGTTTTTTTTTATTTATTCAATAATGAGTTGATAAATGGCGACAGTTTTCTTTGTTTTCATTTTTAGCACGTCGAAAATTTAAAAAATATTTCCACGTGTATGTATGAAGCATATTTTTATTTTTTTCCGCTAAATATTATGATATTAACTAACCGCGTCTATTTGATTCTTTTTTTTTAATTAACTAGATTTTTCATAGAACCAAATTTTTCCTATTGCATTGCATTATTAAAATTATTGATTTCAAAAATGTTTATTTACAGAAAATCAATCCATTTAATATCGTCCAATAACTACATATTTTATTTGATCCAAATAAATCTATGATTCGGTTTCATCAGTTCAACATTTTCATCTGTTCAAAAAAAAAAATTTAGTTAAGTTCACTGAATGGATCTAGTTATTTTTTTAATTTACCTTAAATAGAATTTCGTAGAGGTAACCATTTTTCTATTTGATTGACCTAATGGTCCATCTTTATTGCAACACTCATATCAAAGGAGCGGGAGGTAGAGAAGGTGGAGAGAGAGGAATTTTATATATATATATATATATATATATATATATATATATATATATATATATATATATATGGAGTATATATATGTGTGTTTGTTTGAAAAATCTATAGCATGTTATTTGATGAAACTCTAATTATCACCATCATATTAACTAATTCATATAGCTTATGTGATACAACAAATAGAGGTATTCATTTGGTCTCTTATGCCATATCAGCGACCAAAATGTTATAAGCACTCGATAGCATAGGGGCAGCGGAGCGTAGCTATGATTAGGTGGGACTAGGTTGAAGGCGCACATAGGGCAAATATTTTCTTCAAAAAAAATCATTTCTAAAGGCCAGGGAATGACGAATTACGATGAAAAATCCTTGTGGTAAAGCTCTCAATTAAGGAGTTCATTTTATTTTCGATTTATGGAATATTTTATGCATATAGTACACTTAGCTTTACAGTGTACATTGTAAGCAAATAAAGATTAATTTGAATCTCATCTTTATTAATATATATAAATATGTTTGAAAGAAATATGATCGTAGTAGGCTGTGAGACAAGGAAAAAACCTATTTTATTTAAATAGATTCTATATACATTTTTTTTTAATTTAGCAGTGTACAGTAGGCCGCAAGGGGGCAGTAGGTTCTGCGCGAGCGCTCGAAGTAGGCCGACCTGAGGTTCCGTAGGTTCAATTGTGAATCTCACTGGCCTCCTTTGAGTCAAAAAGTCTACTTTCTGCCA
>CAXFZQ010000296.1:0-32500 GCA_964007375.1 Ophion obscuratus | reverse complement strand
TACCAATAGTATCCCGAGACACGAGGGAAGGATATAGTTAACGATCGGTGAACGAAGTTCGATTGATATTGTCCCCACTTTGATTATAACATTCGAACCTTGCGGGCGATGCATTAATGTTGCTGAAATATCTTAACCGAGCTAGTTGATCTGTCATTGACCGGTCTCGTTATTGAAAAATGCTTTACCGATGGATGTAGGGGAGACCTAGGAGGGTTCAAACAATTTTCAGATTTCACCCCATATCTCGGAATCGAAACAAGAGATTCAGGTAAACATAAAGTTGTTTTGTAGCTTTTTTAATCGGCTAATCGATTTTTGACTAGAAATGACTCCAGGTCAATTATGTAACCGGTAAAAACACCATTTAAGTACAATAAGCCGTTTTGTTCCAACTCTCCTCATATCGAGGTAAGTTGAAACAGCTATCGAGGTGAGTTGAAACGCCTCGGAATTGGTACAAAATAGGGGTATAAATGATGTCAAAACACATTGTTCTTAAAAAACTTTGTTGAAAATTAAAAAAAAACTTAACCTGGACATTAATCCAAGTGTCACTTTGTTATTCAGTCTAACAAATTTGTATAAGCTCTAACTGAAACGAATATAAACGCACGAATCTCATGGAAAGAAATAGTAAAATTTAGCAAAATAAAAAATAAATTGTAGGAGAAACTTTATGGCAAGAAAGCAAATCAATTTATATTCTGATAAACAATTGTGTCATACATATGACAGTTCTCCACCAGTGCAGGCTTCGTGCGACCATGCTTTGCACTCCAGGCATTGCACCCACTTCGTATTTGTCCTGCTGTTTGAATACGATTTTATACAACATACGCAAAAGTACTCTTCCTCGTCTTCAGTTTCCACTTTTTCTTTGTGCTTGATCTTTCCTCCCGTAGAGTAACGTCCTCAGCGGCGAACTCATATTTTTGTCGGCTTACACATGATTATTGAAAAATACGACAAGTACTTACTTTTGCCAATTTTTTGGCCCGGGTGTCGATGTGACGCATCTAAACTCGCAAGAGCACCGGAGCGAACTGCCAAGTGGAGCGCGTGGTAGAAATGAAAGAATGCCATGGTTGCCAGCTCGCTAACAATCACATATACCGAGCCATTGACACTGTTTCAACTTACTTCTGTGTCAACCCTACTAGGTCTCCCCATATATATATATATATATATATATATTAGACTGATTAAAAAAAAAATTATTTTTTTTCCTTCGGGATTCTCGTGCTATTGTTGGGCACTAATAAAAGAAAATTTCTCTAAAAAGATGGGCGCGGTCACTCAATTTTTAGAGGTGGCTATCTCGACTTTTTTGTATTTGGATTTTTTTAACGAACGTATTGCATTTAAGCATAGTCACGGCTTCGGGTTACGGATAAAAATCACATCCAGCAGTTATTTCGTAAAAAAAATAAACTCTAACAATTTGAAAAGATTGCAATATTCACAATTTAAATCCAGGTAGATCAATAATGGCGTCTATACTACTCTCTTTATTCATGTAGATTTATTTATACGCATTAACATTTCGCACTTTTTACGAAAAATTAAATTATAAGCTTTTATTCATAAATCATGTATTTACATTTTCAAAATGCTACATTTATATTATCTTCAAACTCATTTATATTTCTTCCCAGCCACTGTGCATAACATCGCGCATCGTGGTGTTGTTTTTTTTCAATGTGACTCAATTAAAGACAATTTTAAACAATGGCTCGGAAAAATGAAGACAAGACAATTTGGCCCAATCGGCAAGGCAATTCCGAAAATAAGTACCCGTCATTTACCGTCAAATCGAAAAGTTTTGAGTTTGTTCTTTTACAAACATAACAGAGAAAAACTGACCATACGTCGAAGTGCACACGAAACGATGAATGAAGTTTTCGAACAATGGAAATGTGCTGAAATTCCAACACGTCGATTGAATAACGCAATCTTGAAATTAATAAAACTCCATCTAGTCTGGAAAAAACTTTTAAAAAATCGGGTTTAAAAGAAGTTGCCGTCACAATGGAGAAATAATCGAAACGTGTGATAGCAAAAATAACCGCTCAAGTTCATTAACATTTTGGGCAGAACGAAAATGTGCAACGTTGAACAGTTTGTCCAAATCTCTCTTAAATTTACGCTCCTTCAATATTTGTGAGGGCAAATTATTTTTAACCCGATTTTTTAAAAGTTTTTTCCAGACTAGATGGAGTTTTATTAATTTCACGATTGCGTTATTCAATCTACGCGTTGGAATTTCAGCACATTTCCATTGTTCGAAAACTTCTTTCATTGTTTCGTGTGCACTTCGACGTATGGTCAGTTTTTCTCTCTTATGTTTGTAAAAGAACAAACTGAAAACTTTCCGATTTGACGGTAAATGACGGGTACTTATTTTCGGAATTTCCTTGCCGATTAGCCAAATTATGTTGTCTTCGTTTTTCCGAGCCATTGTTTAAAATTGTCTTTACTTGAGCCACATTGAAAAAAAAAACAACACCACTTACAAATGCGCTGCGCCAATACAAAATGGCGCCACGGATGCGCAGTGACTTGCGCAGTGGTATGCGCGATTTTATGTACAGTGGCTGGGAAGAAATATAAATGAGTTTGAAGATAATATAAGTGTAGCATTTTGAAAATGTAAATATACGATTTATGAATAAATGCTTATAATTTAATTTTTCGTAAAAAGTGCGAAATGTTAATGCGTATAAATAAATCTACATGAATAAAGAGAGTAGTATAGACGCCATTATTGATCTACCTGGATTTAAATTGTGAATATTGCAATCTTTTCAAATTGTTAGAGTTTATTTTTGTTACGAAATAGCTGCTGGATGTGATTTTTATCCGTAACCCGAAGCCGTGACTATGCTTAAATGCAATACGTTCGTTAAAAAAAATTCAAATACATAAAAGTCGAGATAGCCACCTCTAAAAATTGAGTGACCGCGCCCATCTTTTTAGAGAAATTTTCTTTTATTAGTGCCCAACAATAGCACGAGAATCCCGAAGGAAAAAAAATAATTTTTTTTTTTGAATCAGTCTAATATATATATATATACCAACAAGGAATAATTCAAAAGATCTCCATCGATCCGCGAGCAGTCACCGGAAGAAATTCACCAGTTATCAGTAGGGTGCAGGTCTGTAATAATTGAGGCAAGTTCTTCACGAACTTGCCTCAATTATCTAAACTATATAAAATTCATACAGCAGAGACGACTCTCTCGTGTGTGGACTTTGCTTCCGGTGAACGATATTTCTCGGGAGGGTCTCCATATTGCATTACTCCCTTTATATTCTTCATCTTTATCAAAAGAGTTCAGAGCAGGTACGATAGGTAGATAGATAGAGAAGGAGAGAGTGCGGGTCATTATTTATAATTATCTGTACACTATTATTAAATAATCTAATTATGACTTTTATAAACTGTATTCAATAAAGTATATATTAACGAATATATTCTAGGATTTGCATACATATATTGTAGAGTGTGCTTATACGATACATACGATGCACGAGAATGTATGTGGACTGGCTACCTAAGGAGGTATGATATGAATCTGATCAGGCAACATTATAATGACCTGATCAGGCCACATCATAAATGCCTGATCGGGCAACCTGATTACGGCCTGATCACGTAACCAGGTAAGGCCCACATGTGACCGAACGTTACACTTTCTAGAAGGGCGCTATCGGATTGGCTTATAGTGCCCTGCCAGGGAAATCAGACTACGTAAAAGCGTCCTTAATCGTACCTAATTAAAACTTCTATGTGGGCTGCTGCTCTCATCATCGTGTGCACAATAAAGTAGTACGACAAATGTATAAATTAGCGCAAGAACGTACCTATTCTGAAGGAGCTTGCCGATGTCAACTATACTTTTGCTTGTCGAAATTCTATTCGTCCTTTCGTATATCTCGAACTTCGACATTCAATAATACAGAAATTCAGCGTACAAATGTACACTTCGTGGCCTGGATCTTTTTCGCGGATACGCGCCGAGCAGGGAATCGAGTACAAAAATGCAATATTCATCGAGATATACATCGATCTAAAAGCCTCTTTTGAAGGGTCATCTGGTCTGCACTCGAAAAAGAGACGTGCCATTCCAGCGATAATAATAATTTATTTTAAACGATCGAGGTATCCCATTAAGAAGGTATGGTGATGACCACGCTAGTAAACTTGGAGTCTATTTTGCGCCGCAATACCGCCACGTTTTAGACATATGTATATGGCTTATTTTTCCAGAAATATTTGTTACGTCCTGAATTTCGAGTCACCCATTATTTTTATAATACGGAAACAAAAGTAATAATCTACTAAGCGACTTCAGTAGTACGCCATATCGTCGACGTTTAGCATCGTCGCATTTTCGATGGCTGTCCCGCGCGCGCGGCTTATTATTTTTTGTAGCCGGTAAACATGAGCAAATGAAAATACTGTTGAAGTTTATCAAGCGAGTAACGGGATTGTACCTGAAGTCATTAGAGACAAAAGTAGATTCTGTCGGACAAGAAATCGAAAATGAAAAAATGATATTGCGATTGCAAATAAAAAACCTCGCGTTGAGGTTAACCTCAATGTTCAATGTCCAAAGTTAAAACATGTTTCATTGATTGTTATGTTATCTTGCCCTTTCCCAATTTTCACAATATTTGCATATATAAAAAGGAACGTTTATTTTATATGACGGTTCGGCCATGCTGAATTTATATATAGATGCGTTGTATACATGTTGCCAGAAAAATTGAGATGCTTTGGCTATACATAAAAGAACTTTGAGTAAATATCGACGAAAGGCCCTTTATAATCCATTAAAAAATGTAGGGCTTCCAAACCTCGAGCAAGGTGGCTGCTGTTACGTCGCGAGAAGTCTCGCTCTCCGAATACTTCGGTTTTTCGCGACTTTATTTCTAAATTTATTGCTTATTTCTGCGGTGAGCTTTCCAATCAAAGGTGCCTTATTGATCACAAAGATTCAACGAACGCAACTGGCAGTTTTTTTTACGTATGTCCTGGCTCCGAGTAGCACAAAAAATCGATATATGAGAGAACAGCCACATTTTGTCGTCTACATGTGACTAATTGACCAACTTTAACAATTAATAACTCGGAAACTGTACGGTAAATCTCGTGAGAACTCCGCATACGCATGGACGAAGGTCTCTACAACGCTATAAAAAAAATCGGGTATTTATCTTGGACTCGCTCCAATCACCGAACCTCCTTGAGTACCTGTATCGTATCGATCTTTTTTCCTCAACTTATTTCCACTTCATGAAACCGTTTTTTCCTCACTGGAGGACTATTCACATACGTCCGTACTGGAATAGTGGGTTCTAATAGGAGAAAAGACGAAAAAAAATCATCCGAAACGATTGAACATCGCCGGACACACGATTTCGACATTCTGAGTCTCATATTGTATTCATATATTCCTGAGTCACACCTTCCTGCCGTCCTTTCCAAATGTGTCCGATACCTAATATATGTACTGGTAAATCCGGTGTCCAATATATTATGCGCGTGTTACACGACACGTATATTTGACTCGTGCGAAGAATGCTCTCACGGGTAATAATATGAAAAAATTTCGTAGGATTGTCGTCGATACTCATTAACATCCGGCGCATTCTTATTATTCCTGAATTCGATACTCGGTGCACGAATGCATATTCACGTATCTTGTACCATCATCAAATTGCAGTTTGACTCTTGACTCAGTACTATGATGTTTACTCCCTCATTTAATAAAAATAGAAAAATTCATTTTTGGCCCGTATTAAATTAATTTTTTCCGGTTCGAATTGATTTTATCCGTCATTGGGTTACCGTCGAAATTACTTTTGCAAAGTAATTCGATTATTTTCCGCTTCGAAACGATAGTGACGATAATGACAAAAGCGTTGCGTGCAGGTTAGAACAAATAAAAATTGCATTCCCCATGTTCTGCTTCGTTTCGCCGCGCAATTCTCCTCTTCTCGACGAAGCGTGCGAGTACTCGTGCGTTAATAACGACTATCCGTCCAGTGAGAAAGAGTGACCAACAAGACGCTTTTTGTCCAAACTGGCGATGGATTTCCATGCAATCGAATAAGGCAGGGAGAGCGAGTTCACGAGATACTCGTGAAAAGCGTCCAAAAAATGGCGAAAAGGAGACGTTTCGTGGCAAGTCGAAAAAAAAAAGTCATTGACAAGCTTCAGAATGGCGTTTGAGCGATGTTTCTTATGGCAAATTGACAAGAGACGCGGCTCGCGTTGTGAGAAAGATATCGTCGCTCGTTGTTTTTTTCACATGTACCGTAGTCTTCTCATGCATCAATCGTCTTAAACAACGGGTATGATGAAAATCAATAGTACGTGCGCGGAAATTTGTTCTGTGCTTCAATTTAAAAACCACTTGGAAGATCAGGTATTGTGCGTTCCGGTTTATCACCGCCTCATAACACTGACAAGGAAACGTTGCGAGGTCGATGTCTCCGATTTCGATGAAATTTGGCATGCTTGTAGAATGGGTGAAAATAGGCAACACGTATTTTTTAATATCGGCGGAACCCGATTTTTAAGGGTCGAAAAGCACCCGCGAAAATTGGGGTGTTTTTCGTTTTTCGTCGATAACGTTTTAACGGTACGAGATATGAAAAAACTTTAAATTGCAACAATATTTATTTTTTGGTGTAGTATACATTGGAGATCAGAACGATGCAGATAGCAACAAATTTCATATTGTTTATTGCAAAAATGCAACTTTTTCAACCGTATCTCCGCGAATTTTTAATCGATTGGGATGTAAATTTGCATACATGTAGAGAATGAAAACGTGCGAATACAGATTTTTTCTTTTTCCGATATGTCACAATTAAGGGGTTGAAACTGCCCGTCGATTTTTTTGCCGAGAGCATCGTATTACCAGCTAGCCTTTTGGCATTTCGGTCTAAATTCACGTCAATATATGTTCCTGTTATGATGCAATTGCATATTTGTAACATTCCAGCCCCTTCCCCAACGGTCCCCCTCCCGAAAGGCAAACGTTCAAAGTTCTTACCGTGTGGCACGAACGAAAATTTGTAGAAATAAAAATGGCTTACAAAGAAAGTACAATCAGTCAAAATAGTCGATACACATTTTCTCGTTGTGGCGGAACGATACTCTTAAGGGGTCAACGCACCCTTAAAAACTTCGTTCTTTCTATAGCTCGTGAACGGGCCGAAATAAAAATAAAGTTCGAAAGGAAAAAATGTTGTATTCTTCGACTACTAGACGTTCATGATGATAATGATGAGTACGGCAATAAATGGCGTGTTGTGAAGTAAACATTTTCGGGCTTAGTCCGAGAAGGCGGTTATCGGAGACGGGCTCACGCAGTTTATTGCAATAATTCGTGAATTACTTGTGAAAAATCACTCTTCAGTTTTCCACTAATATGGGCAGAAGCAAGGATCGCAATCACGGACTGACTTCGTGCTTCGGAAAGCAACTGGATTACAATTGTATATTTACGAAGAAATTCTTCCCCCCCACGTACTGCCTTTGAAAATCACAACACAATGGGATAAGTGTTCTCACGCTTACTCATTTAGGAAACATTTGAACTCTGCTTTTTATGGATTATACTTATCACAATAATGATAGTCATGATAAAATTGTTTGAAACAAAAAGATTTCTTACACCACGCACGAGTGATAATAGCGGCTTCGCCGCATATATCGCAGGTCGGTACATTTTGTGAAAAGCACAATTCTACCGCATTTTCGAAGTTTGGTAGTCTTTCTTCTTCGTACCCGCTTTTGTACCACGCATGTTTGAAAAGGTTTGTAAACCATGGAGAAGAAAACTGGTTGTGTGTAAGAGATTGTAATTTAATAATATTGCCTCTCAAATGCAGATTGACGTCGTAATTGTATAATATTACTGCGTCAGAAAAGTGTTTGACAAAGTTTTTCCATACACAAAAGCCATAAACATCAAGGGGCTGTTTCATTTCAGTCGTACCTGCAGGAATTACTAATTATCATATGGAATAATTGTCTACAGAACTAATGAAACTGGTGCAATCTATTTACCTGCTAGAATGGCTAAAACTTTAATATATTTCCCTTGCATATCCATTTCTTTAAATGCAGTTGGACATTGATCGCTCCATGAATCCAGAAGTATTACCGATTTTGGACCCGTATTGGGAATATATACTTCTTGGAACCATCGCTTAAAATGATTAGTCGTCAATTTTCCAGATTTCGAAGCCAATAGAAATATATTTTCGGCTCTGAACATAGTTTGTTCCACTCGAGGACCAACTTTGCCAGTAGGTTCGTTTAAACCGATCACCATAGGTACCAAAAGCTTGCCACTCGCAGAAACCAAAGGCTGTATAGTATAACTGTGTGTTGTTGATGTTTTCGATTGCACGACTGTCTCAACGGATTTCTGTCCTTAGCCCTAACGGATTGAATGTCCTTAGCCAAGAAACGGATGCTTGGAAATTGACGGCGGGTATTTCTACAATTTCTCGTGCACGTAAGGCCCATCATCGAAGATCTATATCATGGACAGGGAGCCTTTTGTCACAGACATCATTAAAATTGTTTAACGTGTAATGAACTATCTTTGTTGACTTTTCTTTGTAGGTGCCACCCTTATTTATACTATGGGCCCACCGGCGCAACTGCGGCTCTGATTTCACCTTTTTGAATTTCGTTTGAACAGATGATAACTTTCTATTCCCATTTGCCCCGGATCTCCAGTAATTTAAAGCTCTTGTCTTATGTTTGTAACTCAATTCTTCTATAGCTTGGGCACATACATTTTCATCAATTTTTTTATCTAGGTATCGTTGTCCGTGCCAATCTCCTTCACTGTCATCTTCTATTGCGGCTGCTTCATGAATTTCATTTGGTGACAGAAAATCCAAACCAGTTTCGACATGCATTTTCATAGGTTGATCCATCGCTTCAATGATCATGTTTTCTAGATCCTTACTGAACAGTTTTTCCTGTTCGGTGATTCACTTATCGCTATGAATAGAAGTTGAATGACATTCACCGGAATAACGTACATTTTTATTTGTATTTCGAACTCAAAATGTATGGCTGGATGCTCCGTCGTAGCTGCAGCAATAATGATCGTTGGTGAATTTATGTAACTTGAAACTCAATTGATAAATACACACGAAAAAAATAACGACGATACACGTTATTACGAGAACTGCTATTCATCTTTAATAAGGCAATTTCAAGGTTATCATGAGAGCCGCTCTTTGCCCCGTAGTCGCTCTTTGCGAAGATTTATTTCTTTCGTTCATTGGTTCTGCTGTTTGTGAAATTAATGTTAAAGATAAAGATTAAATTATGCTGCGTTATAAGCTGATAAAAATGTTTGCATCATTGTGTTCATAAGTTGCAGCCGTAACCCAAAAACGCTGTAATCTCTGCAGATAATGCCTTCGATACGGTGAGCGGAATGGAATTTCTTCGTAAATATACAATTGTAATCCAGTTGCTTTCCGAAGCACGAAGTCAGTGCGTGATTGCGAGCCTCTGCCCATATGAGTGGGAAACTGAAGAGTGATTTTTCACAAGTAATGCACGAATTATTGCAATAAACAACACGCCATTTGTTGCTGTACTGATCATTATCATCATGAACGTCTACTAGTCGAAGAATACAACATTCTTTCCCTTCGAACTTTATTTTTATTTCGAACTATTTTTATTTCGACTATTTTGACTGATTGTACTTTCTTTGTAACCCATTTTTATTTATACAAATTTTCGTCCATGCCGCACGGTAAGAACTTTGAACATTTGCCTTTCGAGAGGAGGAGCGTTGGGGGGGGGGGGGGGGCTGGAATGTTATAGACATGCAATTGCGTTATAACACGAACATATATTGATGTGAATTTAGACCGAAATGCCAAAAAGCTAGCTGATTATACGATGCTCTCGGCAAAAAAATCGACGGGCAGTTTCAACCCCTTAATTGTAAGATATCGGAAAAAGAAAAAATCCGTATCCGCACTTTTCCATTCTCTACATGTATGCAAATTTACATCCCAATCGATTAAAAACTCTCGGAGGTACAGTTGAAAAAAGTTGCATTTTTGTAATAAACAATATGAAATTTGTTGCTATCTGCATCGTTCTCATCTCCAATGTATAGTACACCAAAAAATAAACATTGTTGCAATTTTAAGTTTTTTCATATCTCGTGCTGTTAAAACGTTATCGACAAAAAACAAAAAACACCCCAATTTTCAAGGGTGCTTTTCAACCCTTAAAAATCGGGTTCCGCCGATATAAAAAAATACGTGTCGCCTATTTTTCCCCATTCTACAAGCATTCCAAATTTCATCGAAATCGGAGACATCGACCTCGCAACGTTTCCTTGTGAGAGTTTTGTGCGCCTCCGAACAAAACGCAGCGGAGCGGTAGTAGCCGCTGCGATAGAAAGGTTGGATTGAATATTCGCGTTCGAACATCTTTACATTGCCGTGCTTTGCGAACGAGGGATAGTTTCGTCTTGGCATGGTGGAAGAACACGGGTCGCGCATTTAACGTCCTTTTGACTCCCCTCTCGACCCGGAGCACATCCCTTGCTCTCTCTCTCTCTCTCTCTCTCTCTCTCTCTCTTTCACACACACACACACACGCACACACACACACACACACACACACACACACACACACACACACACACACACACACACACACACACACACACACCCACGCGCACACACACACACACACACACACACACACACACACACACACACACACACACACACACACACTGTTCTGCTCACCCGCGTCCCGGTCCCGTGGATTCTAATGAGAACAATCTCGCCCCGGTGTGTAATTACGAAGTTAATTGGATGGCGAACGGTGGCTGCGCGAGCTCAACTCCCGTCTGTCTCCCCTCGCCGCCTCTCTCTCTCTCTCTCTCTCTCTCTCGCTCTCTCTTTCGTACAGAATGCTTGTCTTAACGGACTGGAGTAAAATAATTGGATAAAAATGTGCCATCCGGGCGTCGGGAGAAGATTCGGGGTGAAACGTGTGCGCTTTCCTAGAATTTCATGCATTGCGCGGAAGAATTTCTTCGGAAAAATGGAACGAAGAAGCAAAACCAGAAGTACCCGCGTAATGAAAAGAAGAAAAAATCAACAAAACGATCTCGACAGCGGCAAGTGAAATAGAATTTAATGAAAAACTTGCTGAGAATGCAGAAGTATGATATTGAAGCTTCACGCCTCGCCACAATAATTTGTCACCCATCTCGTACTTGTGGTTCCCAATTGCGAAAACCCAGCGAAAATGAATTATCTGCAGGTATTTTCGCAATTGAACATGACTGAATTCAATTTTAATGACACCACCAAATCTTATACCTTATTTCATATATGCATACATAAAACAGTATTGACATACATGCAAGATTGCATACCGGTGTAACCAAATCAGTCAATACGAGGCTGCGTCACATCTGACCCGACGACAAAATATCCGCGACAAAATATCCGAACGACAAAATATTCTCATGACAAAACATCCGCGAGACAAAATCCTAAATCTCGTCCACCACATCAACGGGGTCGCGCGCAAAACACCTGTGTGGGGCGTGCGAGATAGTGGGGTGGGGGCATAATACGAATTTCTTCATTGCACCCAAACAAACAAACCCAGACTAACAAACCAAAACAAACCCAAACAAGCAAACCAAAACAAAGAAACAAACCCAAACATGTCCGTCACATATTAATAATTTTTCCTCCTTTGTGTGATGGAATAAATTTCACCGGCATGACTGTACACTTGACATGGAAGAAATTTCAACGGCATGACTGTACGTTTTAAACTGTATATAATATCGGCAGATATTTTGTCTTGAGGATACTATATATAATATCGGCAGATATTTTGGCATAATACGAATTTTTTTATTGAACCCGAACAAACAAACAAACCCAAACATATCCGTCACATATTAATAATTTTCCTACTTTTTATGATGGATAAATTTTAACGGCAGACTGTACACGTGACATGGAATAAATTTCAACGGCATGACTGTACACTTTAAACTGTATATAATATCGGCGGATATTTTGTCTTGAGGATATTTTGTCTTGACGATATTTTGTCCTGCGGATATTGTGCCGTCGGATATTTTGTTGTGGATATTTTGTCGTGGATATTTTGTCGAGGATATTTTGTCGTCGGGTCAAAACGCGTGTTACCCAATACAATCCAATCTCAAGATGTACATCTTCAAGTCAACGAGAATTTATCTCTTCGTGGAACAAATTCTGAACCCCTTTCTACCACACAACAAACCGCACCGCTGTGTGCGCGCGTCGTGCGTGCGTCTATGCAACCAATCGCGTGCGATAGAGTTACTCTGCAATGTCCGTGAGTAATTACCGGAGACGCACCTAAACACCACCCACGGCCGCCCACGATCGTGAATTCTCACATATCTACGCAAACGAATCCGCAATACTAAAGTATGAATCAGAGAGGGACCAACAAAGACAAAAAGAGAGAGAATGAGAGAATCTTTGCGTACAATGTTAACCTGAGGATTTGCACCATAGTATTATAACAAACATACGGAAAAAGATCTTCCTTATATCCAGGTGTATGTGTATGTATATACATATGCATATACACTAAACTGTCCTCGACTGAAATCATGTCTACAGAAAACCTTCCCCTTGTATTTTTAATTTTTTATTTATTTTGGCGACCAAGTCGCATCTGCACGACGTGAACGTGTGTAGAATACTCACCCACCAAAATCTTTCCCTCTCTATCTTCCTCCTTCCTCCTATTCTTAAATACGGATCATCACTTCTCAATCTTCGTTTATTTGTCTATTTGCTCATGTTTATTCTTGTTTATTGCGTTTGTATTTATAGTGTTAAACATTTTCCACACATTTTCCATAAAATTCGAATCGGTAGTCCTCGGGTTACAAACGTACGAATGTCGGTACAGCCAGACAAAACGGCATTTTGTTTTCACCATACGATTCTATCGCTTGGGTTAGTTAATATAAACGATCTTTGAAGACCTTTAGTAAAATTACAAAACTTACAGAAAAAGCGCCCCTCCAGAATTTCCATGCAAACCAATTCGAACATCTGACGTTGATAGCGTGCGGTGTAAAAAAAAATGTACTACGCATATCGTGCCAATTACTGCAAAAAGTTGCTTAGTTATTGATGATTCATATCATTTGTAGAAATGGCATGCGAAAAACCAAAAGCAGATGATCAAAGAAAAACCGTGGGACTCGTATTAAACAAAAAATTCCAGCATATAGTAAGGACATGTTCTGACCCCTCGACAGTTGCAAAGTTATACATTCATAACGACACCCTGTATATACATATACGACGGTCGTTTGAAAAGTCCGTGCGAAGTCAGAGAGGTAGTAGAGTAGCATCTCTTCAAAGAAAACATACCAAGTTTCAACCAGATCGGTGTATTTGTATGTCTTTGGCATTCGTTTGAACCGAGGAAGCCGAGTGATTTTCAAAAAATGGACGAAAAAAATTTTCGTGTGTTGATTGAACATTACTTTATGAAAGGCAAAACACCTGAGGAGACTAAAGAGAAGCTAGATACACATTATGGTGACTATGCACCTTCGCTTAGAACAGTTTATAAGTAGTTTCAGAATTTTCGGAGTGACCGAATGGGCACAAGCGAAGTTCCCTCGGCCGGGAAGGTTATGGCGACTATCTTTTGGGATTCGCAAGGAATAATGCTCATCGACTATCTGGAAAGAGGAAAGGAAAGACTATTACAGGCGCTATTATTCATCGTTATTGGACCGTTTGAAAACAGAGCTGAAAGAAAAACGTCCACGATTGGCCCACAAAAAGTCCTTTTCCATCACGACAACGCACCAGCTCACGCCTCAGCAGTTGTAGCTGCAAAATTAATGGCAATAGGGTCCCAACTCGTTTCACATCCCCGATATTCTCCAGATTTGGCTCCCTCGGACTATTATTTGTTCCTAAATATGAAGAAATGGCTTGCGGGAAAAAGCTTTATTCAAATGAGGTGATTGCAGAAACGAATGGCTATTTTGCAGACTTAGACAAATCCTATTCATTATACGGAAGGGATCAACAAACTAGAGCAGCGTTGGATGAAGTGTATAAGCCTAAAAAGAGACTATGTTGAAAAATAAAAAAGCTTTATCCGAAAAAATTAAGTAGTTTATATTTTTGCATGCACTTATTAAACGACCCTCGTGTGTGTATATATATATATATATATATATATATATATATATATTAGGGTGGCCCTTGATATGGGTAAAAAAAAATTGATCGTGCCGCCCTCCAAAGCGGTTCCAAATAATAGAAAAAAACCTACACGAAGCCCCAGCTATGTCCGTTAAGAGGAAGGCGTGCCTGTAAGCATGAACTTAAATGATTCGATTTTTTAAATCTAGTCTATTTGTCAATTTTTCAACACGATATTTCTGTGGTTTAAATAAAAAATTCGTACTGAACGAAATAGTATCGATATCTTATGTGTACATTTTTTAAATATTATGTTTTTTCCGACCAGTTGGATGACTTGTGCGAATAAATAATTTGTTTGTTTTCAATAAAACGAACAAGCTCGCCAAGTTTAAAATGTCCCTATGCATTTTTGCGAAAGTAATTTTCAAATACATTTTTTATCCACAGCAGTCTGATCTCATTGAAATATTAATATGTTTGTATCTCAGCACGCAAGGAATATTTCTAACAAAATTTAAAAAAAAACAATTCTGCCCAATCCGGAAGTTCGATGTAAATGGTTTATCGTGAATTTATATCCTTTGTACTTGATAGGTTTTTCTGACGAGATGCAAATTTAAAGTTTGATTTTGATGTGATTAAAAGCGTTCGCCAGCAGCTAAATCGAACTATTGTTCCAAAATAATAGGATGGTAAAACTGAACGCTCATCAAATCTAGTATGGAGGACCTTATTGTTTGATCCGTATTTTAAATACCAATATACAATAGCTTCAGAAAGTAAAAAAAAATTGACAAATAAACTAGATTTATAAAATCGAAATTTCTCCAATCATGAAGAAAAATTGATATTTAAATTTAAGTTCATGCTTACAGGGACGCCTTCCTCTTAAAAGGGAATGACACCTTATCGCGGTCGGTATGGTAGAACAATTAAAGATTCCCAAAAATCTCTGAAACGGCTCTTCAGATCCCGTCGAAACTTCGCCAAACGACGTCAAATAGATAGACGAATACCTTTCTGCCCTTCAAGTTTTCTGAATTTGAGAAAAAAAAACTAAATTGGCTCATGATAAGCCAATCTACATTTTTTTTCTCAAATTCAGAAAATTTGAGGGGTTGACAGCTATTCGTCTATGTATTTGACGTCGTTTGGCAAAGTTTCGAACAGATCTGAAGAGCCATTTCAGAGATTTTTGGGAATCTATAATTGTTATACCATACTGACCGCGATAAGATGTCATTCCCTCTTAACGGACAGTGCTGGGGCTTCGCGTAGATTTTTTGTTTATCATTTGGAACCGTCTTGGAGGGCGGCGCGATCAATTTTTTTTTGACCCATATCAAGGGCCACCCTAATATATATATATATATATATATATATATATACACTAACGGCAAAAAGTTTTTGTACACTTCAGATAATAGCAAAACTTTCGATCACGTTTGATAATTGCAAAATTATATTAGAATAATATAATTCAGTTTGCAGAGCATTATAGTATCGTCTTAGAGTAATAAATGAAATGAATTATATTATTCTAACATTATTTGGCAATTATCCAGTGGTCGAACGTTTTGTAATTATCTGAAGCGTCTGAAAAATCTTGGCCGGTACTGTGTGTATGTGTGTGTGCGTGTGTGTGTGCGTGTGTGTGCGTGCGTGCGTGTGTGCGTGCGTGTGTGTCGTGTGTGTGTGTGTGTGTGTGTGTGTGTGTGTGTGTGTGTGTGTGTGTGTGTGTGTGTGTGTGTGTCTGTGTGTGTTCGTGTAACAATACACTATACAGATAGTACAGGAAAATAAAACAGCACCGGCTGATTGCTAGCGCGTTTTCGAGAAAGGCACGTGGAAGAAATACAAATAAGTACATCCATATTTCTATTTCGAGGGACGAGGTTTATGAATTCGCATCATTTTGAGAGCACGAGGAACAAAAAAACAAGTTTTTCCACCGATGAGAATGATCTTCGGGTATCTACACGTATGCACGCGCTTCCACACAGCCCCAAGGGAGATCTTGTGAACACTTGCAATAGCCGCAGGCAAGGGTGAAATAAATTTGTCCCTCTCTTTCGCTCTTTACGATCGATTCACTGAACGGTAAACGATTCCGCTCGTAACATTTCGCGATGGCTTCATCAGTCCTCGATATCGCGTATCATATATACGCGTATGATAATATACACACACATATGCATAAACACATAAAAGAAAGAATACCGCAAAGTCATTCCGTTTTATGATTTGTATATACAAACGCGTCGTATTCACCACCAAGAAAGGATAACTTTGGAAGACCTGCCATACAGTTTAGCACAGATATACTAAACGTGTTTTGCGCGAAAAAAAAAGTGTTTTGCGTTAGCAGGACCGAAAAATCCTTTTCCGGTCCTTCGGTAGCTCCTTTTGTGTGTGCTGAAAAGTTGTGTTGTTTATGGCGCCTCGTACTCGCACCAAGGTCTTTTATTTTCATTTACTATCATCGTTAAGAGGTAAGGGCGCATTCCGTCTGCTGGCAATGCAGCGGGAATATTCATTCTTAGCGCGAAAAAGAAATATATTTATACATGTGTGCGTATGGCTCTGGAAGACGACGACTACGTTTCTACAACTACTTCATGACGTTAACGACAAGGCAGAGAAGGAGAGGTAGAAGGCGAGAGTGTGAAATGAAGAAAGAAAGAGAGTACTCTCTTGGTTAACATTTGGAAGTTCGCAAAAAATAACAAAATAGAAATAGAATAAATGGAACAGAATGAGCTGCAATAGAATAATAAAGAATAACGAAAAACGATCATACAATCCTCTCTCGATTACCAATGAAGCAGATCAAATTAAATTGCAGTAAATGAAAATAAGCATGAAATACAGACGGAATTAGGCAGAATGAAATCAAGATTATATCGAAATTTTCTCAAAACACTATAAGAAAATCGAGCCAAAAAACCGAAATTCAGAACCTTATCGGTCCACAAACGCTATCTATCAGACTTTACTGTGGAACGACAAACAGCCGGGATGTGGTCAGCGCCAAGAAACACGGCGATCAATCTATGCGAACCAAGTCGTTCTCTGAACGGACCTCAATCCGCGGCTGGCCGTCGGCCGTTCTAGCATAAATCGAACCATTTCTGGTACACACGCACTTATAGCCCGCAGCAGAAGCTTTGGCTTTAACACGACGCAATAATTTGTAGGTGTTGGACGGGAGCAGCACATTTAAATAGATATTAAAGTCCTTCGTAGCTCCCGAGCACCTTTCGAACACATCCGACCATTTTAAATCACGCTCTTCTCTTTTTTACTTTAGCAGAATATCCCTGACCGAATTTGAAGTCAAAGTAACGATATATGACACTCTTTGATTTGCGATGTGATCGTCAATAGCACCGATCGATCCAACAGGAAGCTTGCGTACTGCAAGTATTTGGGGAGACAGTTCCGGAACCCCCAACACATCAAAGATTTTTTTGATAATATCCTTCGGACTTGTCTCACCGCGGGATGGCATTCCAGCCACAACAACCTCACCACTGACTGATGGAGTCGTCACTAGAGGCGAGCTATTGCGACGCAACTCAATCACGTCCGCCCTCAGAGCTCGATTTGCATTCTCGAGCTCCGTCAGGCGACGAGAGTGCTCAGAAACAGCCGCATTGATAGCCAGTATCTTGTTAAGTAACGCGTTGATTTGATCATTGATTTGCTCCTGACGTAGGGTAAAAGCTGAGATCTTAGCATCGGTCTGTTTATGCAAGGCTAATAATCTGGCGAGCGTGCTTTCAAGATTGTTGACTGAAGATGATGATGAAGATAATAAGGAGTCACAAGCATTTTCCTTGAACGATGTACCTGCATTTAGTTTGCTGCGAGACGCGGGCTGACTCGAGATGGAAAGTTCAGGCAAGGACGAAAGATTTCGTTTGCAGCACTCGCGGGAGGATTTTGACAGATGATTTCGCATGCATCCGGGGTGGAAAGCCGATCCACATCCGATGCATCCGATGCAGGGAGAGGGAGAGGGAGAGGGAGAGAGATAGGGAGGGAGAGAGACATTTGTTATAAAAATAGTGATGGACAACCGTACGTAATTCAAATTTCTTCGACTTTGGCTGCGTTCTCTCGTCGCGAAGAGCCATTCCAGCAAGTAAAAACCTGTGGATTTTAACACCTGATTAGTTCTTTTAATCGTAGGGTCGTAGGGTAAAAATGGTAATATACAAAATTTAAGTAAATAAAATTGTCTATCTAATTATACATTACCATTTTCACGATAAACTTAATAATAAACGAAATAACTGAACATAAATAGAAAGTTCACCCCTAAATTAAGTATAAGTTCGAAAATATTCACCCTAGGGTAAAAATGGTACTAACCAAAGTTGAAGAAAATTCAATTTCCTACTCGATTACTTCTTACCATTTTTACGATAAACTTGATAATAAACGATATAACTGAACATAAAAAAAAGTTCACCCCTAAATTAAGTATTAATCCGAAAATATTGATCCGAGGGTAAAAATGCTAATAACCAAAGTTGAAAGAAATAAAATTTCCTATGTGATTATTTCTTACGATTTTTACAATAAACTTGATAATAAACGAGATAAGTTAAAAAAAATCGTTTTTACCCCTTTTAGCAGTCTAAGGCTATGTTCACATGGACGCGCGGCACCGCGTGAACGGCTCACCGCGCGGTACAAAATTCAATGAAAACAACGTTAGCCTAAGTTCACATGACCGCGCGGTGCCGCGCGGTACCGCGCGGCAGTAACGTTCACATGAGCTCGCGGTACCGCGCGGTAGTATAGTTCACATAGTATAGGTCCATGTGAACATAGCTATATACCGCCTTGCAGATCTTGTAGCGCGCGGCGTCGAGAACCGCGCGGTGCCGCGCGGTCAAGTGAACATATCCACACAGGCCCGCATATCTTGTACCGCGCGACGCCGCGCGGTACAAGAGGAGCGTCGAGAACCGCGCGGTGCCGCGCGGTACCGCGCGTCCATATAGACGCTAACGTTGTTTTCATTGAGTTTTGTACCGCGCGGTGAGCCATTCGCGCGGTGCCGCGCGTCCATGTGAACATAGCCTTAGCGTCTACATGGACGCGCGGTACAAGATCTGCGGGCCTGTATGGATATGTTTACTTGACCGCGCAGTTCTCGACGCCGCGCGACACAAGATCTGCAAGCCGGGATATGGCTATGTTCACATGGACGCGCGGTACCGCGCGCTCATGTGAACGTTACTACCGCGCGGCAACGCGCGGCACCGCGCGGTCATGTGAACTTAGCCTAACTCTATAAATATCGACCCTAGGGAGAAAATTATAATTACCAAACTTGTGGGGAATTACATTTCCCACAACTTTGAATACCATCGTTTTCACTCTAAGGTTAAAAATGAACGAGTTATTCGAAAAAAAAAATCTCACTTTAAATCAAGATGGCGGCATACGCACCAGGGGGATTTTTCCGAAAATCGAGATTTACACTACCAACCACCCCCCCAAGTATAAAAAAAGAATATCGAAGCCCCGAATTAATTCCAGGTGAAATCCTATTTCGACTGGACTATTATATATATGTACCAAATGCAGGTATGGCTTGCAACATGCCCAACGATTACCTCTTCCAAAAATTTGTCGAGGAAATAACAATTTTTTACTGAGAAATTGAACAAGTTCACAATCATGGATAGAGTATCAGACGAGATTCATGGATCAAATGTCAATACATGTAGAAATGGCCATCATCTACTCATTAGTATGAAACGCTTTTTTCGCATATCGTTACGGATATATGTATGTATGCACATACATGTGTTGCATTGATTCGCTAATGCATTTATATCTACATGGAGGTAGATAGCATTTGGTGTCGCAACGCACAGTTTCTGACGAGGAGTCCTCTCGTAGCGGAAGAGTAGCACCAAGCGCAGTTACCGTGACTCCCTAGGACGTGAACCACACGACGTGGCAGAGACTTTCGGCACTGTAACGGACGTTGCATCGGTATATCTATCGATTAACTAATTAAGAAAGCCACATGTCGTTCCGTGACTCCCGATAAATACGTTTATGTATGTATAGGTTACGTTTGTGTATGTGCGCACGTGCGCTTGTGTGCGTGTGTGTGGTGTACGGAAGATACAACTTCGTCAGCGGAGTAGCAAAGCTGAAACGCGATGCGCGGGGCAAAAACAGTTACTAATTATTAAAGTAAAAAAAAGAATGCTGGCTAAAACACCATCGCTGCCGAGACACACCCTTTCTCGGATAATTTATGCATCAGAGTCCGCGCATGCTCTTGACGTTTGCATTGGTCGAATACAACAAAAATTCTTTTTCTTCTTTTTATTATTTGAGAAATTTTTTATTGCAAACTTAGATTCTAGATCTTTAAATAAGCAAATAAAATAATTCTTGAGAGATTTCCGTAGCTGAGATTTATCAAAAGAAATTGGAGCAACCACAAAATCATGATTTTCGTTCCATTCCAACGTTGTTCAACTCCAACTTCGTGTCCATTCAGCATTTTAATTTCTTTTGAAACCGAACGAAAAAAGACGAAGAAAATGATTGCGGGACAACACGTTTGTCCCATTGCCGAAGTATGGGGTCTCCGTACTGCGTTGAAGTAACGCATTGTGAATTTTTTTCAAATTCGCTTTCGTAAAATAGGTTTATACGTAGGTAATGTATTTATATCTGTAGACAAGTTAACGCCCGTATATAAGTATGAGTACACGAAGACCGAAAATTAATAACCTGACGCGAGAACGTCTCTGGAAGTACGGGTAATTATTCCCTTGCGGCGGCAGGGTGCGCGCGGGAGATATAAAAGAACAAACATAATAAAGAAAGTGCAAGAGAGGCGTTAGTGCGCTGAGTTACGTACGACGTGGGCCTTAACTCTTTAACGAGGTAGCGCGGGCGAGACTCCGCTGACTCAAGTGCAATAAATAGACGTCCCGACGGTATGGACTTTCATTCCCTTTTCTTTGGTCACCTCTCCTTCACCCCTCCCCCCCTCTCTCTCCGCCACCCTCCCTCCCTTCCTCCCACCCTCCCTCCCGCCCTCCCTGCATTTTCATAAGATCTTACAAATTATACTCGAAAAACTTTAATGTTAACCATACAAATTGCACACATTTTAAAAGAATAGTAGAAGTTGAACACAACTTCTGAGAAGGAACCTGAGAAAGAACTGAACAAAACTTAAGGGGCCAGTCCACTTTGGAGCCACGAAAAAAGGCTATTTTCGCGATTTTTTTGAGGATTTTATAAAAGATATGAATATAAAAGTTGTTGGGCTTGATAAACAGAGTCTTGAAATACATGAAAAAAAATTTAATTCATCTTTAAGTATAAAAACGATAGTTTAACGTAGCGCCTCAAAAATAGGTGGGCTAGGTACCTCCATCACAACTCGGCAACGGCTTGTCTGAAACGAAAAAATCAAGGTCCATGAGATTCAGTATGACACCAGCTACAAAATGACCATCGGATATAAAGTTTCATCAAAAAATAAAAAAATGGCAGATGAAATACGAAGAAAGTAAAAAAAAAACGTTTTTTCCGCAGTTTTTCGCAAAAAAGAGTCAAAATCAAAATTTTAAAACTATCGAGGGTCATCTGGTTGCGAATCATGTTTACAATACGTGGTTCAAATTTCAAGAGGATCGGTTTATTAGTTTCAGAGATACGATGGAGTTAGATTTTGAAAACGTTGTTTCGAGAAAAACGCGTTTGAAAGTTATACTGTGAAAAACTCCAATCGGCAATTCCTGCACCGTACAAAATCCCTTCTGATTGCTCATCATCGTCGATTTCTTCAAATATTGCTTGCTTTAAATTTTTTGAAATTTTCAAAGTGAACTGGCCACTCACGTACAATATACATCATTAGTGTTAGTACGCCGATTTTGTCATAGCACTGACTTAACCATATCTACATTGTCGAGCCTTTTACAATAGTGAATAATCATTTCGGGGATAATAGATAGTCAAATACGCAACCCATATCGCATATTTAGGTATATTTTTCGCTTATAGTCGTCTTAACCATATTATGACTGGGGTGTCAATAAACTATAACGAATTTTACTATCCCCGCTTTTCCCATGGGCGTTTGTTGTAATTACCATGGACTTTTCTCTCAGTGTATGAACAAAACCTCCGGTGATCAAGTAGGTCGATTTTCGGTGTCATTTTCCGTTACAATCGATGTATGGTCTATTCTGACGAATTATTATTGTGAAAATCCAATATTTCGAATAAATATGTTTATACATTCATAAAAGTATCAACATAACAAGATTTTATTGAATAAAAGCAGAAACCATAATACGCTATCGTTTGTAAATGGCAAGAACAAGTTTTATTTGGAAAAAATCGTTAATTTGACATAAATGATTAGGTATTAAACAATGATTAGCTTCGCTCGTCACGAGGTAACTTCACATGCACCTGCCAGCGAGTATACGTATTCTATAGTATATACATAGCTAATCGCACTCATAAATTGAAACAAAAGGTAAATTTTGAAAGATAACGTAGTGTATGACTTACTTGAAGTTGAATTTGTGAAAAAGAAAAGTTGTACTTTGTAATTTGGATCGATTCGTACACACATGGGCCTGGGAGACCCGTGCGTGTCATCCTAGGGTTAAGGGGCCTGCCTAAGCTTGAAAGTTTTATGGCTGAGGGTCTCACCTCTATTTGCAACAAGGATTTTGTAAATTTCAAAAATTGACTGATGTGCAAATATATTTTTGCAGTCACCGCCCTGCTACCCTTACAACTCATATTTTGCGTTATTCTCGAAACTATATTTTATGAAACGGTGCCAATCGAACCTCAAAATGTATTCGTCCGATTGACTTCAAATTCGCACCGACTATAGTTTATAACATTTTTTATCATACGACCGAATAACTTTTATATTTTTATCTATTTGTTAATAACAAATTATCAGAGTTGTTGTCGTTTGTTTAAAACCGAACTCTTTTTTTTTTTTTATCACCCTCGCCGCTAGAACCACCTACACTGTTTGACCATGCAGCAACGGCGGCACTTTATTGGAATAATAATAACTACATTGTTCATAAACATTTTGTATTAAAAAAAAACTCATACTTGGCAAGACCATATATTGATTGTGTGTGAAATTTCGACTTCATCATTCCAATACTTTCATCACAAAAAATATTGAAAATCGACCTGTTTTTCCGGCCCAAGCTTATGCAGACCCGTTGAACAGGCATATTTAACATGGATAAAATGGACGGGGCCGCGAGAATTGTAATTTTTGAGCAGCCTTATTCGCGGTGTCTCGCGAATGAATGGCAGAGCAAGACCGTGTCACAGCTGCCAGGTAATAAGAAAAAAAATCCTCTCGATACTGGATACTTACCCGGTTTTTCGTTGACGGATCTTTGTCGCGGGGATACAACATGGCTCGTTGTCCGCGCGCTATTTAAACGGTACTGTCGGAACACGCGATCACAAAAAGGGAAGTTAAAAAACTGGAAAATGTGCGCGATGGCAATGCGCTCAGCACGGGTGGAGAGAAATGATGACAACAGAGGAGAGAGAACGAACGGTGATCATGCAGGTTGAAAATGACACCGTAGGAGGTAGAATGACGGACCATGTAATTTGAATTCGTCGTAATACTGAAAAATAATATCGTTGATCAATGTGTTTGATGCGCGGCGCGCGGTAATATCTCGATAATATTCCTTTATGTGTATATAAAAATAGACAAGAAAGGAAACATGGAAAAGACAGATGTTTCAACACAGGGACGCTCGAATACTCTCGATATCATTGGCATTCAAGAACCCGATCAGCCGACGATATGCTCCGATATTGGATATTTTAGCGCGGGGATTCAGTTGCTCATGAAAAACAAAATACTAGACGGGTAAATCGCATGTGAATCAGACTGAATTGCAAACGAAACTCAAAAAAGGCAGAAAATAAAAACTTGACAGTTTTGTGATTAGTCGAAATGAAAGATAGTTTTCAAAGTTATATTTTGTTTTCAAAGAGCAATTTGTCTAGTGAATTATTTAAATTAAAATGCTTTGTTTTTTTCTCGAGCAACACATGCAATGCCGGTCAAAAGTTTTCGATCACTATGGGTAATTGCAAAATTAAACAAGAACAATATAATTAATTTTGGGTAACGTTCCGAAAACCCTCAACCTCCGAACGAGCTAACATTTTGCACAGACCCCCCTTTTAATATTTTAAGATAATCCCTAAAAGGATTTTTGGCGACGCGCAATAGTTTTTGGGTTTGGTTTTGTTTGCGTTTGTTTGGGTATTTTTGTTTGGACAAAACGGAGAGCGCGATAACATGCATAGGTATGAATGGAGACGTAGCACACACACACACACACACACGCGCGCGCGCGCACACACACACGCACGCACGCACACACACACACACACACACACACACACACACACACACACACACACACACACACACACACACACACACACACACAGGAACATATACATCAATTGTTGAATCAACAAAGATGAAGCTGTCCGTCAAAGAAGGAAAATTCGGCCAAACAACTCTTTCTACGTACGGCCACGATTAAAATATATCGCCCAAAAGTAATAGAGATAATAAAAATAATTATGCTAGATTGAGAAATACAAGACCACCACGTAATTATTCATAGAAAAATGTCCGCAACCGCATATCATACACGAAATTTGCATCGTTGAAATGCAACGAAATTTAAAACAAACATTATTTCCCGAGTTCTCTTTAGTAAGCTACGAAAATCACATAAACATTGAATAAGAACAAAAAATAATAAAGGATGTTCGTTGCATTCCAACGACGGAAACTTCAGGCCTATTATCACACGGCTATCGGCAATAAAGTGAATAGGCAATGTTTCCTCTACGGTCGTGTTAAGAAATCCTTCGTAAGTACAGCTCGTGTTCCTCGGATTGCCCGACGAGAAATTTTGCTGCGGGCCAGACGAGGGCGAAATCCAGCATGCCGTATTCCGTACCACGGCACGGTTCAGGCCGTCGGATCAGGGCTTGACCAGGCGTGAACCGCTTTTTTTTACATTCGGCCCTGCCGCGGCGTAAAAAATAAAAAATATTTGAATACAAAAAATCTGTTCGTATTTTTTGTTTCCATATATTTTGTTTATGTTTCTGCCTATATGATAATTGGATTAAGACGTATCCTGCCTCGTTAAAGTTTTTACCTACCCTCGGGATTTGAAACTCGTCTTCTAATTCTAGTACTGAGCGCGCTACCTATTTAGCCATTCTAACACTTGTGTGAACTTTATTTTTTTCTTTGCCTATTTTTATCGTTCTAATTATATTTTAAAGAATGCCAATAATTTTATCTACAACGTTGAAGTTTGTATCGTTGCAATGCATCAATAATTTTTTTTCTTGCCACCGATATTTTTTTGCCCATCTAGGCGTGAAAATAACTCACTTTTTTACGTATTCTCATTAATGTTACGAGCTCAATTTGTAAAAAATGCACCGGATCAGAGGAACCGTGTCGTACGGAAGTGAAAAATGTGTACACCGAGCTCGTAGTTGTTTTTCACTGCAAGTGTTTGGTATCTGGGAACTACTGATCCAGTAGACATATGGCGCAGATCAGGCACGTACTTTGAACTTCATGCCGGAACTACGCCGGATATCCACCGGATCTGTGCCTGCCATGTACCAGCCTGAGTAGGGCAAATTGTTCAGGGTCAAGTCAGGCAATCTGTAATGGCACCCTACATGGCCCTCACAAGTTTACCTGGTTCAGGCCTGATTAGTGTGTCTTTATTACACCCGTTCTCCGGATTCACCGATCCAGTGGATATCCGGCACCGATCAGACGGGCAGTTTTACGGTATTCCGGACCGTATCTTGAGACCGGCCTCATCAGTGATCCGGCTGCCGGAAGAACATTTCTAGTCAGGTGCATATGTGCAACGAACATAAGTGTACCAACAACGAGCGGCGACTTAAGCCTGTTTGTCAAGTAAGATTCAACTCGGTTGCGCCCCAATATTTAGCCTGCGACGAAACACATGTGGCCATACATATTCGTCACAGGCACGTCTATCGTGATATAAAGTGAGAAGAGCGACAAGAGAAAGGGAAGGAAAGCCACCGAGAGAGAGAGAGAGAGAGAGAGAGAGAGGGCGGAGAAGTAAAAGACATGTATAAGCGAAATACTGACGTATACTGGTACACGATTTTACCCCCGTGTCAATAATATATCTGATAAATCACCTTACGACGAGAAATGTTCTGCGGCGGCAGTGCGCGCTCGCGCGAGTCCACCAGCTTTCGCACACGCCTTCCTCGCCGTGTTCCTCGATACACAACCTACCACTATGTTCCGTTACGGTAACACTTCCGTGCGTCACTCCACGAATCCCACACGGAAATAAAATATGTGTAAAAATATATTTTTCGATATATTAAAAATGGATGTAAAATATATTTCAGATATATATTATCCATCTTAGATATAGATTAGATATATGCAATATATACGGGAAATGCATTAAAAATATATTCGGGATATCAAAGTTTTCGGCCAAAATAGATCTTCAGAATGTATATAAAAATATGTATGTTGGATAGGCGGTTACGTATTTTTAAACTACATTGAAAATATACTTACAATGTACTCAAATTACCCTCAAAATAACCTACAAATGTATTTTAACTGTATTCGACTTATAATTGAAATATACTTTAAATGTATTTAAACTACATCTAAAATATACACAATATCTGTTCATACTCCGTTTAAAATGCATTTGAAATATATTCAACGTGTATTTAAGATATACTTGAAATATTCTTAAACATTTTGTTATGACGTTATCATTGCACCCTTTTACGATATTTTTTCTTGTCATTAATTACGGGTGGGGGTAAAAATGTCGAATGACCAAATATAGAACGAAAAAGATTTCGAAACGACAGAATTATGAACTGTCAAAATAAGGAAGGTTAAATCATTCGAAATTTTATCTTTCGACTGATAAAAAAATCGAACGACTATAAATCGAACCATTATTTATTGGAGAGGTAATTTATTCGAAAACGAATATTCAGATTGTCTGCAATTCGGAACATAAAAATACAGAATCGAAAAATATAGAACACCCATATCTCCGAAACAGAAAATAGCGAGTGCCTAATGTGCGTAATACCGTCTATGGCGAAAAGCGATATTTTAGCCTACAGACCGCCAGCGCCATCTTGCACCTTCACTCTAAGGCGCAAGTGACGTATTGCTCGATTCGCCATTCGGGCCGTTCTACATTTTGACCCTCCGCGATTTCAACCACTCGACTTTTCGGCCGTTCGCTTTAAAGATTTTCTGCACTGTGACCCATCGCCATTTTTTTAATTCGGAGAATTGTCGTCTCGAATTATTTGGTGTTATGCATACAGGCCCATCGATTTTATGTTTTTCGATATTTTATTAAATCTGATTTTTGTTTTTCACTACATATCAACTTCCGAGATGTTCATATTCGTAATTGTTATTTTCGACTTCACAGACTCTAGTAAGATTGATCTATCTATATTCGAACATTCGTCATTTTCGAATTCGACATTTTGGCCCATCTACATATCGATCGTTCGACATTTGTCCCCCCACCCTTAATTACGATTATGGTGTTTGCGGTTCAAATATATTAATGGTTCAAATTTAAATTATATCAGAGGCTTACATGTCGTAAGGTGGTTTCGAACCCGGGACCTCTGAGTGATGAGCTGGACGTTCCCCACTGAGCTAGTTCTACTTGTTAAATTAACTTTCGTATCGTCTGCATATCGTACAATCCACAATGTTAGTTTATTGAGAAATGTGTGGATTTACAAGAGTAACTAACATTATCGGATAAATTACTTAATTGCGTTCGCATAGAGAAAGATGATCGCATAAAATTACATAACCTTCAATTTTTTTGTCCGATCATTTATTCCGGCTAGTGCAGCTAGGTCTTCGCGAGATACCGACTTGAAGATGGTTTTCATTTGCAACGTCATCTGTTACTCAAGTTGCTTAACCAACCATATTTAAAATATATAAAACATACAATCAGCTTGTATGTTTGATATATTTAAGGTGTATCTTAAATAGATTTATATTAATATATCGTATAGGTTTTACTCATATCCAAAAATATTAATTGGCATATCCAACTTTCCGAACCAATTATATTTAATACATATTTATATATTTTTTATATATTTTATTTTCATGTGGGCGTGTACGCTATATTTATAAGTATAATGCATGTGCATCGCGTGTATGCGTGTAATCGATAAACACTCGTAGGGCAATTGAGGCCACATCGATCGAATCATCAATATCTCAGCAGCAATTCTTTCGTCTTTCCTTCTCCCTGTGACACCGTTGTACCATACAATCTTAAGATAGATTTGAGGTAATACATGCGAGACAGTCCCATTTAAAAGCAAACGTACGTTTACGTTTGTAAATTAGCAATAATAGTTAAAAAGTAATAAATTTACCTACTTCCGAACTACATACAATGAGTAACGAAAATATTCGGACTCCACGGTATATTTTAATAAACCGCTGTGAATCGTGATTATTTATGATTAAACTTTTTTTTCATTTGATTAATTACTGATTGTAGTTAACAATAATGTGCCATAATATTCCATTTATAAAAGATCTTTATACCTTTTTTAAACAATGAATGAAATAACGTTCGATTTAGATGTTACAAAAATATTTGGACACGTACGGAGAAATTTTAGCTGATAATTTTTGAGCACTTCATCGTGGATTTTTTAATAAATGTTTGCACTTCTTGTTTGCCGTACGAATCATTTAATATTCTTGGCCGGCCACTTTGCTTTACAGATTCAATGCGATCTTCACGTTTACATCTTTTCATAATATCTGCAACAGTACTTTTACCCAAATGAAGCAAGGCCCCAACTTTGCGATAAGATTTTTCTCGTGCATGATGAATAATAACAAGTTGCTTCACATCCAATAAGGTGTTTTTACTTCTGCGACCCACCCTCGCTCGCGATAGCCGTTATATACTGGTGAAAAATCAGCAAAACAACATTGTAAGATCATGATACACATACTGTATCACCCGGTTAAGGCGTTACCCCCCCCCCCACTTGTAGTGCAAAAAAGGCCTTTTTCATGATGTTTTTAAAAGAAAACTACAAAACTTTTTTAATCGATCAATATACCATCTCAAAGAACACATCTTGAAGAACTTTCAGTAATTTTTTTATTGAAAAATATTACATTGTTTAGTGGCAAATCAATGAAATAATGTTTTTATATACACGGTTTGCGGTGACCAACATTGCGGCGAAGTGGATCATCTGAAAAAAAAAATGCGCATGGATTTAGTCAAATATAAGTATAAACTAGTCTTTAATCGAAGGATTTTAAAAAATATTCATTTTTCACAAAATGGCGGGCAGTCAAAGTTCGATTTTAACGAAAAAAAAACGGCCGTTTTTGGCTATAAAACGGCCATTTTTTTCGAAAAAAAATCGAACGATTAAAAACTACATTTTTATGTATTAAATAAGCCTGCAAAATTTCAAGAAGATCGATTCATTAGTGTTCGAGTAATCTTGGTCACCGACTTCAGAAATGCCATTTTGAGAAAAACGCGTTTAAAGTTTCAATTTCCGGTCGTTTACACAACGGATTCTCCTCTTTCAACGCTCATATCTCAGTCAATTTGTTCGGATCGACTTGAAATTTTCAGGACATATTCTCAGATATTTATACTTCAAAAAAATGCAAAAAAAAATCGATTTTTTCAAAATCGCAAGTGGGGGTAATCCCTTAACCGGGGTGCTCGGGCCCGAACGATGCCCGGCTAACTGAAATCACGATTAATACGAAATACATTTTATACAAGTTTTTATAGTTATTAATTCGATGTCAATTTTATTATATTGTGTTCTTATATTTAATGATAATCATCTACGGTATATTGGGTAATATTTTACTTTTGTTTCTAAGAAAAGCTAGGCGGTTTCGTTCGTTTTTGGTTGTGTTAGACTGTGTTTGTTAAAAATTCATTTGAACCCAAGTGTTGATTCCCTAAAAAGCATTGCTTACAATGTACTTACAATTCTTACATGTCTAGTGTTGATACTATAAAAGGCTTAGATGTATAGTATTATACAATGCTTACAATGCATAGTATTGAGTTCATTCGATACTTAAAACAAGATATAACGGTTGTAAAAAAATGGGATTTTATTCTTAACTACAAGCAGTAATTCATCAACTAAAGAAATTATTCCGTTTTTAAATACTTACGATACATATCGATTTTTTAAAACATATCGTGGTGTCCGAATATTTTCGTTACTCACGGTATATAGACGATCATACTATATAAAAGTTGAAAAGTGACACGGTAAATTAATTGACAATAAGCATTAGGGCGGTCTTCTTGACTATGGTAGCAAATTTTTAGCATGGCTTGCACAAGCATATGCCAACACTCACATCACAATGTTTATGACCTGTATGCATAGATGCATAGATGTCCTTTAAGGAATTCTCATTCCTCAAGGAACATTTGTGAATATGGTTGTATGTGTACGCATGCTCGCATACTTACACCTGAAAATAGTACAATCAGTACATGTGGCAACGTCGCTGGCTACCACAAACAATCCCTTACCCTAGCCATACTTACGACCGTTGTTGACAATGTAGGCCTTGTAACTCGTGCAATGTACAAGACAACTTTATGGTTGAAAAGTGATCATTTTTTTTCTCAATGACCGTTAAGCATCCATCTATCGTTCCACCATTTTTTTATGAGCTGCTGTCTCGTCGTTTTTTAAATTGTCATCAGAAATGTGATGTTCTCCGGGGCTTGTGTATGCAACGCGTGTTAAAAAAGACAATTTTAAAGGCGAATATGTCTATAGCAGGATGTTCAATGTATTTAAATTTTTACAAACGTATGGAGGATAGCCTGGACAACATTAGTATTAAATTACAAGTCTGTCGGTCTCGAACCATATCTTGCATGACCTATCTTAAGGTACGATTGCTGATTTTTCGTCGGTAACGATCCAGGGAATTACCTAATTTTCAAAAATCCTGTAAATTGTATCCGGCAGGCAGATGGTCATGGATAGAAAAAAATACAACAAAGTTCAATTGTTAATTTTATAATTATTTTCGCACTTATTTATGCGCGCGTACCGCTAGTAATGTCTCGGCCCCTTTTTGCGGCGCAAATTAAAAGGTCCGAGACGTCGCTCATTCTGTTATGAATCTCTCTTCTAACCTGTTGATCTTTTCGCTAATATACTTCTTGGTATTCTATCGATAAACATTTTCTCTCGCAAGTACCGGAAAAACGAATCGTTTCGTATTTGGCAAATATGATAACATAATAAGAACAATAATAATAATACAATAAATAAACAAATAATACGACAATCGACGCTATTATATTGTATAATAATGATGAAAACAACAGCAGCATCAACAACAACAACAACAATAATAATGATGTGCTGTAGAGCTTTTAACCCTCAGTTATAGCTCTTACCGACCCGCCTTCTATATACATGATACTCCCAGAAATAGTATGCACATTTGTCACTCGTTTGTTTTTTTATTCACATTTGTCACTAAAGCTTAGTCACACGGCGAGAGAAACGAGGCATCAGTTACGAATTGAACAGAAACAAGACTCCGAAACGCCAAGAATTTTACTGATTTGTTTTTTCTTCCGCATACGTTCCTTTTTTTGGTTCGATGGACTCAGCAACACGGCATTACTGTATAGGTAGGTCCTCCGGTCAATCCTTAAAATTACCCTATCTTCCTCGTCTATACGAGTGCTATATGGAAAGCTCGGTAATGGACCGATTGCCAGCTCTTTACCCGTGAGTTTTCTATCACCCCGATTGCTTAAAGTTAACTGGGCCAATATGTGTTAGGAAACCCGAGCCCTATCGGGCAACCCCCGCGCGCTAGGCAGACTCAGTTCCGTAGGTGAGGGGGGAGAGGCAGACAAAGCGAGATGAAGAAAGAGAAGTACGAATACATGACTCGTTTTCCTACACTTCCGTTGCGAGGTTCATCCTTAAAGCATTGCTTCATGGATAAACCTCTAGCTTTAATTTATTGCCTCCCGTT
>CAXFZQ010000295.1:0-73375 GCA_964007375.1 Ophion obscuratus | reverse complement strand
AACATATTCTTTTAACATTCGTTTAAACTGCTCGACTTTTTCACAGCCTTTTAGATCAGCTGGCAATGCATTATACATTTTCACTCCGTCATAGTACATACTCTTTTGTGCGCTTCGCGTTCTCCGAAATTGTATTACTATATTTTCCGCTTGTCGTGACTCCCTACCAGTCCTCGTTCTCACTATTTGTAACCGACTTTTCAGTTCTTTGGGCAGTAGATTTTTCACTGCTTTAAATATAAATATACATACATTGTAGTACAATCTTTGCCTTACAGACATAAATTGCACCGCATTCAGCATATCTTCGACTTTCGTGTATCGGTTGCATTACAATATGACTCTCATCGCTCTGTTTTGCGCGATCTGCAGTTTATTCAACTCTGTTTCTCCCATACCCACTAACAGCGTTGCGCAATATTCAAAGTGAGGGGCGATAATTGCTTTATATATGACACATCTCGTATACGCAGATACGTAATGCACTACTCTATTTAGGAAACTCGTTTTTTTACCAATTTTCTTTAACATATATTCACAATATTCTTTAAATCGTAGCTTGTCATCAATAATTATACCCAAATATTTTATCGTCTACACTCTCTCTAGTTCCGTTCCATCCAAACACATGAGTACAATATTCTCACTCGCACTTTTTCTTATACTGCTGACAACCATATATTTTGTTTTCTTTACATTCATTTTCAATTTATTTCTATCCATCCACTTTTCCACTATATTTAATAACATATTCATCTTTCTCTCCACTTCCGCGCTGCTTTTGCCAGTTACATATATGACTGTATCATCAGCAAACATTTTTATTGCACATTCCTCTGTACACAAATTAACTATATCATTTATATATATAATAAATAGCAACGGCCCTAGTACTGACCCCTGCGGTACCCCATGTTCATTGGAAATAATTTCAGACCATTCATTATTAAATCGAACTTGTTGTGTTCTATTTCTCAAGTATGTTCGGAACCAATCTAATACCTTTTCTCTAATCCCATATTGGTATAACTTGTCTAATAATATTTCCCTGTCTATGGTCTCAAAAGCTCGTCTTAGATCCATGAAGATTACTCCTACCAATTTTCCTTCACTAATTTCCATTTTCCATTCATCTACAATAGTTTGAATCGCCTGTTGTGTCCCCGGCTCGAGAACCCGGGATAGGTATTTTTGGGATCGTTGCGAAATTAAGAGTTGGAACTCAAGTTCGTTGAATAGGAATATAAGTTTATTACTGGGCTGGTCTTATAATTGAATTTACAGTGTGTCGGTCGTACCTTAGGACCGAACCGTTCAAAAGCCAACCAAGGACTCCCTGTTCCTTGGTGTCTTCTCTTAATTGTCGACTCTGATTGTCGCAATTTGCCCCCAGATCAAGCAGCATAAAATGCTTGGTCAGGACGTGTCGCAAAGTGTCTTTTTGACGTTTGCATTTTGGCGAAAATGCAACTCTCGCAGGGAGGGCAACAAACTGGAGTGGAGTGCAACTCTTGCAGTTTCGCAAGAGTGCAATACACTTTTGCATTGCATAAGTTTGCGGACACAACATCCCTCCCCCTTAAAAGATCAAATCTCTCCTGAGATTTGTTTTGCATTAATGGTCGGTCCTTCGGTTTACAAATCTTTATCCATGTTCCCGTGTTATTATCCCATATATATAGTTATTATTTCTTCTTAAAATAATTCTTGCATAATTATAACACATTTTTTTTTCCAATACATTTTTCGTATGATCATTTTACACGGAACTCGTTGTTGCTGTGTTTCGCTTGATTTTTAGTGTCAATTTGGGCACGGGCAGCTTTCTTTTTGCTGACTGTGCTTCGCTTGGTTGCGCCGGCTCGGCGCTGTTTTGGTCCTCGTCGTGGACAGGTTTCCTTGCGCGCTTTATGCAGTAATAGCATACATAGGCTATTCCGAGTATTATCGGCGCGATTGTGCTTAGCGAATAGTTACCTATTATATGTTTATATGTGTTTGAATCGCTTGATTCTTTGTTGAACTTAATCTTTATGTTTTTTACGCGTTCGCTGATCCTGTTTAATTCTTTTGGATCGTTTATGATTTCGTGCGGTAATACAATTTTTGTCGATGTGTGATCGAGTATGTTCATATCTGTAGACAAGAATGATAAATTATATTGCGGTAGGAAATCGGCGTATACGTTCTGTCTTATTTCGCCGACGATTTCTAGTCTAAAAATAGGGGCAGTGACGGAACATTTTCCGTCCAAAGCCAGAGTCCCTGCACCCGTAAGGGTCGCGTGTGCGGTTGGTTGTTTTCCGCAATGGGTGAGAAGCGTTTCGGGCTCCGGTGCGACGTATAGCCACCTACCATGGCGTTCTAACGCAATAATTAGAGTGTTATTTATCTGAGCAACTCTTTGGTCGCAATTCGCATATTTATCTTTAGGTGCAATGTACAATGCCACCTCGCACGATGCGCAAGTATGAGCGGGACGCGCTGCTTGCTTTGGCCGGCAATAATAATGTGACGCTACGGCCTTACAATTTTCTAAATCATTTTTCGTTATGTGTAAGCACGATTCTCTTGTGGCTTCGACCGCGACAAGGTCATTCTTTGTTTCTACAAAATGATAACTATGATTTTTTATTTTGGCAGGCAGAGGATAGGCTTTGCTGATTTTATATTCCTCAGTGCCAATTAACGGTATTTTTATTATAAGTACCATGTACGTTTTCGTACTATACGCGCCTACTTCTGACAACTCCAATAATGTTGGCATTTGCGCGTAGTTTATTGCGGTAGGGAACGTATGCCCTTTTGGCAAATTGGGTAAAGCGTCAGTCAAATAATTTGTCAGTTGTCTTGGAGATAGTATGCTTGGGCTGACCATTCCTCTCGTGAGTCCTATTAAAAAATTAACTATTTGTCGTACGTCATTCAGTAATGATTCTACGATGAGGCTTACAGCCGCTATTCGTTCATCCAATTGTTGCCGGGTGTTTTGGTCGTTGTACTGGTTGACCAGCCGTTGTTCGATCTGTTTCACGAGAGCTTGTAGCACCTTCTGATTATCCTCCAAACGGTTTGATCATCGATTAAAAAGATCTATTGTTGAGTTCAAAATTTGCACATTTTCCTTTAAGGCGTCTTCTACTGTTTTTTGCTTTTTATTTATTTTGTTTATTTCGTTGCTGATTTCGGATGCGTCTTGTGCATCCATATTTCCTGTGATTGCTTTTATTATTCCCTCTAATCCGTCTATCAAGCCTCGTCGATAACGAATTTTTTTAATTCCTGTTATGTCGTATGCGGCTTGTAGTTCGTTGTTGATTTTATCGACCATGCGAGTCGTTGTTTTTGTCGCCATATGACAGAGTAAGTTGGCCCGCAGGTCTTGAGCGCATAGGTCTACTATTTTCTTCATAGCTTCGGTGATCTGCGCTTCCTGTTCCGCTATTCCATTTAGATCCATTTTTACCGCTAGTTTCCACACCTCGGGGGTTATTGACATGGTCCCGATTTCTTCATAAAAAATTCCGGGTGAGACCGTAAACTTTTCTATCCGGTATGATTTTTCCGGCGTATCAGCTTCACCTGAGCTCGACCCTGGAGCCAGAGATAGTAACCTGCGAAAATGATTCGCGTGGTTAGATACTTCGGACCTGTCGTTTTTTTTTTTTTTTTTTTTGAATAGGGAAGTAGTAAGGGGGCCACTATGGCGACCCCCACTCCTATCCCCACTCCTATCCCCACTCCTCGGCCCCTGGTGGGGGTAGCCGAGGAGTGGGGATAGGAGTGGGGGAAATTGTGGTGGCTCGCCATAGTGGCCCGCGAGAAGAGGATACTTACGCGCGTGTGTCGCCTCTTCTGCGGCGTCAGCAAACGCCTTGGCGCAGGGGTTATGGGCATTTCGAAGTAAAAAAAAATCTCACAATACGCTGGAATTTTTTTTTATTTTCCAAACATGCCGTTAATTCACAGCCAAGGCGCTGCGGCGGTTGCGCTGGGGAAGAGGGCCGGTAGCCACCACAGGCGTACACGGCTGAGCCACCAGCCCTCTTCAGGGGCTACGTGGTCGTAAAACAAGCGACGCAGCCCCAAAATGTCGGCTGGTTCCCAGCCCCACTCCACCATTTCCAGGGAGTCCGCATCGTCGGCCCAGAGGGTGTCGACGGCTGCCCGCAGCTTACTGCGCCGTCTTCTCACCCCGACGGCGTGGGCAACAAAATTTTGCCGCCACGAACAAAACCGCCTCCGCTTGGGTCCGCTCCGACGAGGCCGCGACGCCTGTAAATTTGAAAAACATTATTTTTAAATATCAGAGAGAGAAGACCGCGCTGTGTTTAGCGTGAAAGGACAGAGAGAGAGAGAGTCGTCTATATAGTAGGAAAGAGAGGGTGTACATATATGTATATAATAGCGTTAAGACACACACACACGCACACACACACACACACACACACACACACACTCACACACCACGCGCCGTGTGTCTGCATATATATATATATATCTTTCCTACCATATAACCAAATATATATATAAAGCGAAAAAAGACAGGCGTTTAGCGCGAAAGAACTCATATATATATATATACTCTCTCGCCGTGGGACGCGTGCCGGCGTTGCACGGTCATAAGGTATAGATAGAGAGAGAGAGTTCTTTCACGCTAAACGTCGCGCTGTCTTTTTCACTATATATATATATATATATACCGCGTGTCTGCATATATATATATATATCTTTCCTACCATATAACCAAATATATATATATATAAAGCGAAAAAAGACAGGCTATTAGCGCGAAAGAACTCATATATATATATACTCTCTCGCCGTGCGACGCGTGCCGGCGTTGCACGGTCATAAGGTATAGATAGAGAGAGAGAGTTCTTTCACGCTAAACGTCGCGCTGTCTTTTTCACTATATATATATATATATATATATATATATACCGCGTGTCTGCATATATATATATATATATATCTTTCCTACCATATAACCAAATATATATATATATAAAGCGAAAAAAGACAGGCGTTTAGCGCGAAAGAGCTCATATATATATATACTCTCTCGCCGTGCGACGCGTGCCGGCGTTGCACGGTCATAAGGTATAGATAGAGAGAGAGAGTTCTTTCACGCTAAACGTCGCGCTGTCTTTTTCACTGTATATATATATATATAAAGCGAAAAAAGACAGACGTTTAGTGCGAAAGAACTCATATATATATATATATATATATATATATACATATATATATATATACATACATACATATATATATTTTTTCACTATATATATATATATATATATATATACACTTATACTATTTTTCCTATTTATTAAATAAGAACAAATACAACTCACCAGAATAAATTCTCGTTCCGCGGCGATGTCGTACACGACGAGGTTGTCGTTTTCAAAGTAGTACTCCTCCATTCTGAAAACAGACGGAGGCACATAAATTATTTTATTCTTTTAAAAAATATTTCACGGCTATTAGACGGTGAAAAATCGTACTTACGTTAACGACGGTGGCTGCGTCTCGAATGAAGAAAGATGAGCATCTTGTGACAGAATTACACATAGCCACATTTTTGCTGAAGCATCTTTCTATACACCGCGTGCATTAAAAAGAAAATGATATAGAAAGAGAGGCATGAGAGAGAGAGAGGAGTGCGAGCGCGCATCTAAAGAGAGAGAAAGAATATATATTTGCAGCGCAACTGAAGTGAGAAAGAATATATAGCTATACCATGCTGTCTTCACGCAGCGGAGCACGTTATATATCTTTTCTATTATAGCTATACCGATCACAGGTACAGCGACGAGGCCTCTGTGTGTGTGCGGGCAGCAGTGCAAGCTGTTGACCACAGGCACAACAACGTTGAGCCGTGTATATGTGAGCATGCGGCCTACAACGCAAGCGAAGAGAGAACGAGCTATATATATATTCTTCTTCGCGCTCTGCCGCTATAACTATATTTCATCGCCGCCCACGCGCGAGCTACGCGTATAGCTTTACGGGCGCGCGGCATATATATATATATACTGTACCACCTTTACTCCGTGGTTGAGCAGTATATATATATTCTTCTTCGCGCTCTACCGCTATAACTATATTTCATCGCCACCCACGCGCGAGCTACGCGTATACCTTTACTCTATGGGCATGCGACATATATATATATATTCTTCTTCTTCTCTCTACCGCTATAGCTATATTTCATCTTCGCACGTTTGCGAGCTACACACACACACACACACACACACACACACACACACACACACACACATATATGGCCGCTCGTGCTCTATTCATATGCACAATGTAATTTACCCTAAAACTATAACATTTATAAGGAAGCACGGCGAAATACAGATACGCGTAGGGCCCTTGAAAATGTCACGCTTTTAAAAATGAATATTATGCGCCGATACTTTATAATGGTCATAACGAGTCGATGGAGAAGGTATGATGAGCTCGTTCACGATTTTCACAGCTCAGCAAAACTGCTGCTGCTGCTGCGAAATATCGTCTTACATAGTGACCCCCGAGAAATCTCAAGATTTTCAAAATGCGTATCATTTGCACATACTGTGATGTACATGATTCACAATATCATCGGTACTCGCAAAATTGAAGCGACTATCAGTCGTGATTCAACCAGCTAACAGTACATTTCTTTACCGCGATAATGGCCGGCTGCTACCTTCGCGCATCTATTTTAGATCTATTACGGGTATCAAAAATTCAAAGCAGTCAGCTTCGACGAAGGTGTAATGATAATTGGTGCAGTGAGTTACGCTATTTGCCGGAAACCTCTTTGTTGAAACGCTTGAAATATGTGCTATGGTGGTCACCGCTCCGGTCCATCGTTACGGCTTACAACAGAGGAATGTTAAAGGGCTACCGAGTTCTTACATGTGCATTCGAAGAGCTACAGCGTAGAAATCTTGTGCACGTGCCGTGTATTCGAAAGCTCGTTAGCGAGATAAACGGTAAGCTGTACCTAATATACAGGATGTCCCAAAAAGCATCGCGAATATTGCAGTTGCTGTTATTTTTTCGGGCCGACTTTTATCTGCCTATTAATAAAACATCGTACTACCGATAACAATCAGCAGCAGCAGCTACATATTCAGGGCTAATTTTTGTCACTTAATACATTTTGTAAAAATAATAATGACATTTCCAGCAGTATTTGCAATATTATCGATGGCTTTGGGTCACCCTGTAATGTAAGACGTCTTTTTGTGAGGAACGCATAGTGACAATATCTGCGCGAGCACAGATTATCGACTCTTAGATGCGGCGAGCGATGAAGAAGAAGCTATGCTTATTGAGGAGGCGCGTGCCGTGGAAGAAGAAGAAGCTAGGGCGGCTCAATGTGCTAGAGCGTGCCCTGATTATCAGCATCTTTCACCTGTGTCAAACGCTGATGATGATGAAGGAGAAGCACAGCGGGCTGCCTATCCATCAAGCACCGCTGATATATTTGCGGATACCGAGGAGTGTGAGTCTACACCAGGCATACGCGAACCATCCGAAATTTTTACGGGCGGCAATGAGAGTAAGTAGGGATAAATAAAAATGATACTAAATATTTTTGAACATCTGATAACAGAGCGGGGATATAATTAGATTTACAGAACCATGCGTGCAGTGGAGAGGTAAATAATGACGACTGCATTGACGATGATGATGAAACTGTAAGTGCTAGAAGTAGCATTATAGAGGAGCACTGGTCGCGCGACCGACCCGTCGGTTATGCATCACCTACATCGAGCATGTACAATCCTGTCGAGATATTTACGGGCAGTAATGAGGGTAAGCAGAAAAATAAGCATAATAATTTTGAACAGATGATTAATAGAGCGGGGGGGCACATACACAGCTTTGCGCCCGGCGAGCAACGAAGGGAACGATGTCGGCGACAACGATGACCCTCAGCAGGAGGTCAACCCCATTGAGGAATACGACCACCGCGAAAATCAAGAGTGGGAGTATCCTATGGGTCTCGGATTGAACTACCCGTTTGAAGACGCGAATATACAGAATATCATTGAGCTCAACGATAATTGGATAAATCGTCTCTTAGATTCTACCACTGACTCAGGTAAAGGGCGTCTATTTTCTCGCAACACATCTATTTTCATATTTCCTCTTCTTAATTATTGCTCTATTTTATTCTTTGTATTTCTGGGGATTTAAAAAGAAAAGTGAGCAATACTATTTTATGGCAGGTTATGCATCGGCGTCCGTAATACCTGATGAAGAGCTCTTGTAGACGCCCATGGGGGGATAAAATTAACAATAATAGCAGGTACATTGTAGTGAAATTAACGATAATATCAGGTTGCACGCCCTTATTCGCTAGTGTTAACATTTTTTAAAACAATCTTACCCCGTTTTACAGAAGTACAGGATGGCGGCGGAAGACCTAGACGCCAGCGCGAGACCCCTACCGATGAGCCCTTTGGCGATGTGCAGCCGCCCGGTACCCGCATCGAAATCATCGGGGACGCTCGCCGCTACTTCAAGCGTTTCAAGCTCCGCGGTCGGGAACTGACTGTGCGCATTTGTCAACCACCGCCAGACTGCCACATTTTACAATGGCTTGAAGGAGCGTTTCGCGATCTCCTGACGCACATAACAACCTCCTGCGAAGCTAGCGATTATATAGGTATATCGTTTGCCTCAAGTAACCTACCGCACGGTCCCGTATGGCTCTCCTTTCGGCCCGTCAGAGACTGCACTTTTAACGATATTTGGCAATTAATAGCTAGTGTTGCCCAAAGTGCAGCATTGCTAAATATCGCCGATACATGTACGATAAAAGTTAGTATTATACAGGGTGTCGAAGGTTCCGGTAGAAAAAAACTAACACACGAGGGTGTTGCAAAAAAAGCTATTCTCACGATTAGGAATAATGATAATTTGTGTTTACCGCGATCGCTGGTTGCTGCGCGCGCCTACGCCGAGAGGGGTGAAATACGCTCGGGTAACTTACATGCAAATTGGCAGCGTATGAGACAGATTAACGGTTCACTGCAGAGAAACGCAGCTCTTGAATTAACGAACGGCGCTCATGTTACAGTACCCGCGAATGGCTGTGGTATCCGGGAGGTTGCTCTATTTCAAAATTATTTAGCGCAAGACGGTATTGCGGTAGTGGTTTACGAATTTTTAACTCTGGGGCGCGGGGTCCAGCCTTTGTTCGATGGAACGCAAAAAGCCTTGAACACTTTTGGTAGCATCCAGCACACTCTGTACATATTGTATTACGAACGCTCGCATCACTTTCAGCCGATATTAAATTTACGAGGTGCTGTCGGAAGCCGCGATTTTTGCTCCTCGTGTAATTCGCAATATCGTAGACTAAGTCATAGATGTTCAAAAAAGAAGTGCCCTCGCTGCATGACGGCCCCGCCTTGCAATCCCAACGTAAATGCTACACTCGAGTGTGAAATGTGCGCTCGCACGTTTTACGGTCGGCAATGCTTTGAAAACCATCTGGTTGTTAAGCAAACCCAAAGACGAAAATCAAATAGTGTTTGTGCCTCTCTCAAACGCTGCCGTGGATGCTTGAAAACACTACGGCCGTTGGATAGAAGGAGAAAACATGTTTGTGGCGTGATCTTTTGCAAAATATGTAGAACAGACCATTCCAATAACGACGCGTGCTTCATGAAGCCCATCCGCGACGACAAAGAGGCGGCTAAAATACTTTTCATATTTTATGATTTTGAGACACAGCAATGCACGAATGTACACGGCGATGCTGGTACCTTTATACACGAGCCAAACCTGTGCGTAGCGCAGCGCGTTTGCACATATTGCTGCACGCGTGATTCTATCGATGAGCCGTGTGAACATTGCGGCCCCCATGAGTTTGTCTTTAGCCATCATCCTGTGGGTCAACTGGTCGAGTTTGCTATGCAGCGGGTCAATAATTTCTCGCGTACGATCTGTATTGCTCATAATGCTGGGGGTTTTGACGCGCAATTCATTTTGCGTTATTTGATCGAGGAAAAAAAGACTCAACTACCGTGTATAATTATGAACGGTACAAAGATCATCTCGATGCGCCTTGAAAAATTGGTATTTCTCGACAGCCTAAATTATTTCCACATGCCTCTTAGCGCACTACCTAAAGCCTTCGGCCTCACAGGCTCTATCACTAAAGGTATTTTTCCCCATTTGTTCAACAGGCCGGAAAATCAAAATTATGTCGGGCCACTGCCGCCTATAGAGTATTACTCCGCTGACACGATGCGCTCTGCAGAGCGCGAAAAATGTCTAGCCTGGCACAGGGAGTCAAAAGACGCCAATTACGTGTTCGCCTTTTCGAAAGAGCTTGTAAGCTATTGCACGGACGATGTTACAATATTACGACGTGCGTGCATGGCTTTTCGCGCTATGTTTATAGCCAACGGTCGCGTCTGTCCTTTTGACGAGAGCACAACAATAGCGTCAGCCTGTTTTCGCGTCTTTCGTAAAAATTTCCTAAAAGACAACACGATCGGTATTATACCTCTAGGTGGCTATAGATGGGCTCATAATCAGTCGAAAAAAGCAATTTCATGGCTCGTCTGGATGGAGCATTCTCTCGGGCACCCCATTATACACGCAGGCCGATCACGCGAATTTAAATTACCTCAGAATTTACTAGTTGACGGCTACTACGAAACAAACGGCACAGCACATGTATTACAGTTTCACGGCTGCTATTGGCACGGCTGCGCCAAATGCTACATCTTTAATAGAGATCGTAAACAGCGCAATGGCCTGTCTATGGACGAGAGCCTAGAACGAACCATAGCCATATCACAGAGAATTCGCTCGAGCGGTTACCAGTTGGTGGAGCTTTGGGAATGCGAGTGGGATCGTCATGTAGAAGCAAACTCTGAAATTCGTGAGCTCGTGCGGGATCATCCTCTAACGGCGAAAGACCCATTGAACCCCCGTGATGCGTTCTTCGGCGGGCGTACAGAAAACATGGTAACACTCTATGATACAAGGGAGGGGGAGCGTATACGCTACGTAGATGTCTGTTCTCTGTATCCGTATATCTGCAAATTTGGTAAATACCCCGTGGGCCATCCAAAAGTATTTATCGCTGAAGAGTGCTTAGAATTGACGGGGAGAACTAACGATTTAACGCGCGTTGAGGGGTTGGTCAAATGCACTGTGCTACCGCCGCGCAATCTTTATCATCCTGTATTACCCGTACGTATGCATCAGCGGCTGCTGTTCTCCTTATGTCGTAGCTGCTGCGAGATAATGAATCAGGAGGAGTGCACACACGATGATATCGCTGACCGTGTGTTCGAGGGCACATGGGTAGTTGACGAGTTGCGTAAAGCTGTTTCGTGCGGCTACACAATACTCTCTATAGCCGAAATTTGGCAATACAAAGTAACACAATTCGACCGTAATGCGCAATCAGGCGGGCTGTTCGCCGAATACATCAATACATTTTTGAAAATCAAGCAAGAGGCGAGCGGGTGGCCTGAAAACTGCGCAGACGATGAAACACAGCAAGAACATTATATCGCGCATTTTGAACGATCTGAGGGTGTTCGCTTGAACAGGCAGGCGATAGCCAAAAACCCCGGGTTACGCTCGCTCGCAAAGCTTTGTCTAAATTCATTCTGGGGAAAATTCGGCCAACGCGAGAATCTTCCGCAAACAGTCGTGGTATCGACGCGAAGAAAACTTATGGAATTATTGACCGACCCCGGGTGCGAAATTACCGGCATGCTTCCTGTAAATAATCAAACGTTGTATGTAAGCTATACTAATAGGGATGAGGCTGTGATGCCCTCGAATATAGCGAATGCTGTAATTGCTGCATACACCACGGCACAGGCGCGTCTAAAGCTTTACAGCTATCTGGAACGTCTCGATCGGCGTGCCTTGTACTGCGACACAGACTCTGTTATTTATGTAACGAGACAGCAGCCTAACGAATACGAACCTCCTGTAGGCCAGCTCTTAGGTGATTTAACGGATGAGTTGAGTGATTATGGGGAGGGTAGCTATATCAAAAGTTTCATTTCCGGTGGGCCAAAATTTTACGCGTTTATAGTACGTGCTCCTGACGGGTCGGAGAGCGAAGTTTGTAAGGTTAAGGGTATCACGCTTAATTTTGCAAACAATGCGTTAATAAATTACCAGTCTGTACGGTCCTTCATTGTGGGGGACAGAGAGGATCCTATTGTGTTGCGCTACGATGCTATTAGACGTACAGAGCTCCATCATGTTGTTACACGCTCCGAAACAAAATCGTGTAAACCGTCGAGTGTTAAGCGAAGGCGTGATGGCGAATACGGTTCGCTGCCTTACGGCTATCGTCATTAGAAATTGTAAAATATATTTTACCTGCAAATATATTTGTAAAAAGAAACGCCACGTCCGTAGAGTATTTATTGCCACTTCAGAAGTACCTTTTCTCATTCATCACAATGGACGTGCGGTGGACGCATCCGTGGACTTCAATGGTCTGCGGGCCTACAGGTTGCGGTAAGACGTATTTTGTAAAAAAATTTTTAAAGTTCATCACGCGTATGAGCAGCGAGCCGTTTGCGAGGATAATATTCTATTATTCCGAGTGGCAGACGGCATATGCGGAGTACGGCGCCTCTATTGAATTTCGCGAGGGATTACCCCAGTCTACCGATTACTCAAACGACCCTCGTGCCAAGCTTTTAATTATCGATGATCTGATGCGTGAAGCATCGAACAACAGCGTTGTCGATCTCTTCACCAAGGGTAGTCATCATAAGAATTTGAGTGTTATTTTTATCACGCAGAACTTATTCCATCAGGGTCATGGGCAGAGAGATATCTCTCTGAACGCCGGTTATATCGTTATTTTCAAAAATCCTCGCGATCGCGCCCAAATACAGCACCTGGCGAGGCAGGTATGTCCTGAGAACCCGCGCTTTCTGCAAGAGGTTTATTACGACGCAACGTCTAAGCCTCATGGTTATTTGCTACTAGATTTGAAGCAATCGACACCCGACAATTGTCGATTCCGCGCATGTATTTTTCCCGATGACCCTCATCATTTCGTTTACGTGCCGCGAAAAAAATTTAAAAGCGGCAACACGAGAGGCGAATTGCCAGTTCTACGTCTGTAATGGCACGCAGCAGATCGTCTCTCTGCAGGAAGAGCATTGCGATATTGAACGCCCTCCAGTATCTCAGCAAAGAACAGCGCGAGGCCATTTTGCGAAAAGCAGACCCTCGCATGATACGCTGCGTTTGCGAGTGTGCTTTGAACGTTCTTCGTGGCAATATACCGCTCAAGTCTGGTCAGAGGAAAAAACTGCGTCGTCACGCTCCCCTCCTTCGCCGCTTAGCCTCGAAAAACGGCTGCTGGAAGAGTAAGAAGAAGTTTGTCGTTCAAAGTGGTGGTTTTTTACCCCTTCTACTTGCCCCTATACTAGGTACTGTGTTGTCTAATCTGATTGCTGCTCGTGGATGATGGAGCATGCCCGAAAAATGGTTTTGGTACCTGAGGAAAACATATTGCAGTTCAGTAGTCATAGGTCGCATAATTTTACCAATGATAACGGGGGGTCGGCAAAGCAAGCAGAGAAAATAATCGAGGCGGCTCTCAGCAGACTAGATGCGGAGATGAATGAGATTTTGAAATCTAACGCGTACGCGGATGAGCGTGAAAAGTGGCTGGCATATTTTAGTGTACTGCAACGGTACTTGCATTTCGCTGATGAGGAACGAGCACATCAGTACCACACTCTTGTGAAAAAGAAAGAGGGTAGTGCGCAATTCGCCCCAACCAAAAGCGACATCCCTACGGCCCGAATGAATGATTCCATTATCATTGAGAGTGTACCGTTGAAATTTCGCAATAAAGCAAAGCTTTTATTGCGGCGTTTGCATGATGCACCTCCGTCAGATTTTTCTTGGGATTCGGCCGGTGTGGTTTCGGCCAGCGGGGAACCGATCAAGGATTCAAACATCGTTGATCTCGTGAACGACGCAATGCGCGCGAGAAAAGTAGCCAAGCCGGCGGGCCGAAAAGTCTTTGCAAAATTTTTGCGATCCATACAGACACCTCGAGAATTTGTGGGAAACGAAGAACTTTGGCAGGAGTCTCGAGCAAATTCAACATTACAATCGCGCTGTGATAGTGCCACCGATGAAAATGACGGGGCTATCAGCGATATTGGTCATTCTGAGTTTTACAGCGGCAGCGAGAGCAGTAAATCCGACCGCAGCATACAGAACGGCCGCGGCGGCAGATGCAAGAGGAGACGAGTGACCTGGGCTAGTCTCAAATTATCAGTATGAGAGTACTCGAGAAAGTATACTTTGATCCTTCCCATGAAGCGTCTTTCACCGGAGCTGCTGCAAAGCTGTTACACGTGAGCCGCAAAAAAAATATCTCCCCTGCTAAAACGACACAGTGGCTTGAAGCTCAGGATGCTTATACCAAGCACAGACCTGTGAGGCGTCGGTTCCCCCGTCGGTCCTACAGCGTATGGACCGTTGATGATGTATGGGAAGCTGATCTTGTAGATCTTCGCTCGCTTAAAAGTTATAATGACGGTTATGCTTATCTTCTTGTGGTCATAGATGTGCTCAGCAAGTACGCGTGGGTCGAGCCCTTGCGCGATAAGTCTGCTGCGACAGTGGCTAAAGCTCTGACGCGCATACTCTCCCTAAAGAGCACAAATGGGCGATGTCCCGTTTGTCTGCAATCAGACAAGGGCAGAGAGTTTACGGGCGCCGTCTTTCAGGCGTTCCTGAAGAAAAATAATATCCAGTTTCGCGCGACACGCAACCCCGATATAAAAGCCGCCATTGTAGAGCGATTCAATCGAACGCTGAAAGAAAGAATGTGGCGGTATTTCACGTACTCTCGCCAAAAACGCTATATTGATGTTTTCCAGAATATAGTTTCTGCATATAATCATACACTACACAGCGGCACTAAAATGACGCCCGTATCTGTGACGCTTCTTTCAGCGGCCAAAGCGCGAAATAATCTTTTGCAGCGATATAATCAACCCAGACGATGGCCACCTCCTAAATACAGGGTGGGTGACGTTGTTCGTATCAGTAGTGCAAAGGCGGCCTTTGCAAAAGGATACGAGAGTGGGTGGAGCAGTGAACTGTTTAAGATACACCGCCTATCATTGAGTAGCAGACCAGTCGTATACATCTTGCGTGACCTTAACAACGAGGAGATTGACGGTATTTTTTACGAAGCCGAATTATCGAGAGTCCAAGTGAGCGCAAAAGGCCGTAGGAAAAAGTGAGCGAGATGAAGGATGAGTTCTATGTTGTTTTACCTAGCAATAGTAGCATGAAGTATTATCCTGAAAACAGGACCACGCAGTATACGACGCATTTGCCGCAAAGCGTAAACCTGCAGGGCAAGTGGGCTGTTTCTTTAGCCGAGATACACATACCCATGACTATTTTGCATGTACCGCCTGAAGGTGAAAAAAACTTTGTCAGCGTGGTAACGAACATTACGACACCCGGTGCGAAGGCCGACATCGATTTCAAAGATGAGCGTGCATGCGTGCCAGCTGGAGTATATCGCAGCATAAATGCGTTACTCGAGTCAATAAACGAAATCCCGTGCGTGATGGGACACTTGAGCTTTCAATACACGCGTAACGCCTATGTCTCGGTAGAGCGTATCTGTACCGCGTGTGAAAATCTGGAGCATTCTTTCTACTTCTCCTCGGTATTAAGTAAAATTTTAGGGTTCACCCATAGTACAGGGATTGTGGCGATGAGTGGTTCTAAGTATGTTGCACCGCAACCGGCCAGTCTCACCAACGGGATCCCTAACATGTTGTTTGTTTATACCGACATTTGCGAGCCATACATCACAGGAGATGTGCACGCACCCTTGTTACGTGTCGTTCCTTCTGATACGGATAATAATTATAATTACGGCTCTGTGAAAATCAAAAGTTTTTCACCACCTCGCTACGTGCCTCTTTTACGCACAAGCTTCCAAACAATAGATATCGATATAAGGGATGAGTTTGGGCAACCGGTGCCATTCGAGGGAGGAACACTAACCGTGACGCTACAGTTTAAGCGTATAGATTAGCCGCAGCATCACAGAAAAATGGATTACTACGATGTGTACTTTGATACACAGACGGGTGGAGCTAGAACAGGCTACGGCGGAATTAGTCAGGTATACATAGGCTCACCGAATCAAAGGGGCCATGGCATCGGTAGCTTTCTCGGTGGTCTTTTTCGCCGAATTTTACCACTCTTAAAGCAGGGAGCACGCACTGTTGGCAAAGAAGCTATACGCTCGGGAATTAATGTAGCAAACGATATAATAGATACAGGCATGCACCCTAGAGAGGCCTTTAAATCACGTTTGCGCGAATCGGGCGTGAATTTGAAGAGAAAGGCTGAAGAAAAACTCAATAGCTTCATGCAGGGCTCGGGATATAAACGTTCGAAAATTCGCAAACTTGTGCATTCGGTCAACAGCTACGGTACGCGTAGGGTCGATAAAAAAAAGAAACCCGCGACATCAAAAAAACACCGCGGGCGTGTTAAAAAGAAGAAGAGAACAACAGTGAAAAGAGCAAGTAGAAAGACGACGAAAAGAACACAGAAGAAGAAAAAAACGTCACGACCTAGGACCGTGGCCGATATCTTCTCGTGAGAAAAAAATGGCTTTCTTACACACTCATTCGTGTGAGTGCTTGAAGTCGGAACTGGAGCTATTTACACTACCGCCGACTCAAACTACCATCGAGGGGACACAATGGTTACACTACAAACCGATCTCATCTCTAACAGACGATTCACCTATCGAGTTCGTGGTACCGGGCCAGGGTGACGAGTACATTGACCTTGCACATACCATGCTAAGTATGCGTGTTCGAATACGCTCGAACTCTGTAAAACCCGACCCTACAGTCAAAGTGGGGCCTGTTAATAATTTACTCCACTCAATGTTTAATCAGGTCGATGTATTTTTGAATCAAAAACTTGTATCACCGCCCAATAATGCTTATGCATACAGAGCCTACATTGAAACATTATTGAATTATGGACAGGGCGCGAAAACCTCTCATCTCACAAGCTGTCTATGGTATGGTGATTCAGCCGGTAAAATGGACGATATAGCAGACGCAAACATTGGTCTTTCTAATCGTCGAACGGTTTTAAATGCGCGCGGGGAGATTGATCTGCTCGGTCATTTGCACTGCGATATCTTTAACCAGGAGAGATTTCTGATAAACGGCGTTGAGATGCGTTTACGTCTTGTGCGTACCAGTGACGCCTTCTGTCTTATGACGTCTTCAAAAGATTACAGTATCCACATTACCGAGGCGTCACTCCTTGTGCGTCGTGCAAAAATTGCCCCGGGTATGCTTTTAGCTCATGCGAGAGCATTGGCCAAATCGACGGCAAAATACCCGTTGACGCGCGTAGAGGTTAAAACTATATCGATGCATGCTGGTGTACACGGGGATACCCTGGACAATGTAATACTAGGACAACTGCCGAAGCGCATAATTATCGGTTTTGTCGATAATAAAGCGTTCAACGGTAATCGGACCCTCAACCCCTTCAACTTTCAGAATTATCAAATTAATTATCTTGCTTTGTATGCTGACGGTGTACAGATACCGTCAAAGGCTCTCCAGCCCAACTTCACCGACACCGCCCTATATGTGGATGCGTATCATACGTTATTTTCCGGTACGGGTATTCACTTTCTCAATCAGGGGAATTCAATCACACGCACCGCGTACCCCTACGGTTATTGTCTGTTTGCGTTTGATCTTACACCCGATCTTTCGGCAAACAGCGCCAGTCATTGGAATCTGGTGAAACACGGTAGCGTCAGGATAGAAGTACGATTCGACGAAGCGCTAACATCAACGGTTAATTGTGTCGTGTATGCGGAATATGATAACGTACTGGAGATTGACGCATCCAGACAGGTCATTGTAGATTTCAGCGGTTGAGCGCTGCGCTGGTCTTCATTTCTCGTTAAGCATTCAAAGCGTAAGCACGGATCATGAATATCGCGATTGACATACAAGGTCTAAGGGATAAACATAATAATTTTATACCCAAAGAAGTGGCTATCGTTTCATTTGATTCATCGTACTCTCATCATTGGATCGTTGCACCACCTCACGCGTACCGTCAATTACCCCCGGATGTGAAAAGAACGAACGAGTGGGTGACGAGCAATCATCACGGGATAGCATGGTTCGAGGGCTCTACACCGCTATGGACGATCACCAGAATTTTGAGGACAATGGTCGCCGGTTCTAGGCGGGTATTTGTAAGAGGTGCCGATAAATCATCCTACCTGGCCCAACTCACCGACTGCTACATTATAAATTTGGAGGAAGACGACGACGATACGTCATTTGAGCATCTCCCAGGAGCCCGTACACGTTGCTCGTACCACTCTGTGATACGCAAAAAAAGGCATACGTGTGCTCTGGATAATGTGACGAGAATCAAAGCATGGTTCTGTCATAGCGAGCGTTACGAGTCTTTATGGGAATATAGGACTACCGCCGCGCTGTCTCCAGGCCTGACCGACACCCGCCTGTTATGAACAGTCTTCAGATTCTGGCCTCTCTTCGCGATATACAGAACCACTCTGTGGGCGTGTACCCCGCCGACCGCATACCAAAGATCTGGACGAAACCAACAGCGTTTGTCGTGAACACCGATGGACATAAACAACCGGGAACCCACTGGATCGCTATGTACGTCGATCGAGCTGGACACGGATGGTACTTCGACAGCTACGGATTGCCCCCCATTGTCCCGCAACACCTCATTCGGCTCCGTAGAAACTGTAAACTCTTCCGGTACAGCGCTCATCAACTTCAAGCTCCGGATTCGCAATGTTGCGGATAGTATTGCATTATGTTTCTTCATTATATGTGTACTGGCTTCGGTATGCATAAGTTTAGAAGTGTATTTTCAAATGATTTATCACGCAACGACAAAATAGTCAATCGCTATTACAATGCTTTCGCCAATAAGAACGATAAATATAAAGATGCAGCCGGGGCCGTCGGCCGTGGCAGCCGTCGCAATAATTGCGACTCTTTTAATCACAAAAGTTTACATTGTGTTCAAGGCTGCTGTTCCCGTGCACGCTAATTGTAACCCCCTCATGTTACTTTAATAAATAATTGTCTTCAAATATTCTGCGTATTTATTCTTATAGCTTAATCGTTTCAGCGTACAGCTTTAGCAGCGATGGAGAGTCTTGCGGTGATTCACACGTCGCGAAGTCAGCAGATTTTGCGAAATCGCCGAGAAACAGCTCTCTTGGCGAGGCCTTACTCACACCTCGTGATGGTGGGGGTAGCGGCTGTAGTGGGGACAGCACTAGAAATAGGCCATCCGTTTCGGTAGTCAGGCTGCAATTGTTACGGAGCCCACCAGTAGAGCTTAATGCAGAAAAAAAGACGCGAGTTGAAAGCACGTATAGAGGTTTTCTTGCAAAATATTGCAGTTCTTCAAGGGCTCATAGAAACGAGAAGTGCGTTAAATATTTTAACACGAAAAATCGCGAAACTTCAAATCAGCGATGGACTTTGCGCCAACTCCAAAATACAGGGTGGGTGACATTGTTCGTATCAGCAGTGCAAAGGCGGCCTTTGAAAAAGGATACGGGGATGGGCGGACCAGCGAAATGCTTAAGATACACCGCGTATCAGAGAGTAGCAGGCCTGTCGTATACATCTTGCGTGACCTTTACAACGTGGGGGTTGACGGTATTTTTTTCGAAGCCGAATTATCGATAGTCCAGGCGAGGCCTTACCCACACCTCCGCTCGTGCTGGTGGGGGTAGCGGTTGTAGTGGGGACAGTACTAGAAATAGGCCAGCCGTTTCGGTAGTCGCTGCACTTGTTACGGAGCCCCTCAGTAGAGCTTAATGCAGAAAAAAAGACGCGAGTTGAAAGCACGTATAGAAGTTTTCTTGCAAAATATTGCAATTCTTCAAGGGCTCATAGAAACGAGAAGTGCGTTAAATATTTTAACACGAAAAATCACGAAACTTCAAATCAACGATGGACTTTACGCGTATCAACAAGATCGGATCGATGGACGACTTCCTGCCGACGAAGAAGGTGGCAGAACTCTCCCTAAAAACGGACTACAAAATTTCCGATATACGCGTGGTGAAAACGCGCTTCGGGTCACGTCTTATCGTTGAAGTGGACAAAACCTTCGTTTGCTTTCTACCGGCGAGATTCATGAAAGCTCTTGACGAAGACGAGGCGTTATTCAAGCAGATGGTAGCAGCGGCCCATGCGGATAATCTCGTTATGGAATACCTTGGCTCCGAATACAATAATGTGACGTTCAAGCCAGCTGTCAAATAACTCTGCGCCACAGCTCGCGTATACTACATCAGATTTGTCAGAGTGCGTCAGTCTGCAGGGAGAAGCCATGCCGGGCAAACGTTCATCTTCCACGCTCTCAAACAAACGGGCCTATAATCTACGACCATTGGTGCTGCAGACGTTTTACAGTCTAAATAGTCAAATGACGAAAAATGTGTGGCTAGGCATAGATGTCGACGACACCGGCCAACTGCATCCCGTTATTCGTTTCATGTGTGATACCAACGGCTGGACAACCCTAAATACAACATCATGGCTGGCGTTTCAAAAACAGCTCAACACCACCATCGCTGCATACCTCGACGACGAAGAAAACACTGCATGCGACTCCGCCTACCCCCCTGTTCATACGGTGGTCGCTTGTGATGACTACATTCTGGAATACGGCGAATATTACGCCCAGCCCAACGTAACGATTCAAAATTTCAACGACTACGGCGTACACGCTGTACACCGTGCAGCGCCATACTTCACCTTCGGTAAAGATGACTTCATCGCATTGAAATTATTGGAGGATCGTATCAACGCGTACGCAGCATGGCTTAACAACGCTTCGACCGACGTGGGTAAATGTAAGGATGCGCTTGTCACCGCCATTGCAGCGGAAATTTACAACACCGCGGCGAGACGTTTACGGCGTCGGGTTAGAAAGAAACACGCTAAAATCCGAGAGGCCGTTCACCGCACGTTATCCAGGGCCTCCTGCAACCTTTCCACACACATCAGGACACTCGTCACCGATCATCTCATAAATCATCAATTGAAACGCATAATCAATATAATGGATATTTGTAAACCTGTATGTATATGTAACAAAAAGAAAAAATAAAAAAAAAGGGGGCCACTATGGCGACTCCACCGTTCCTCCCCACTCTTACCCCCACCACCTCGGCCGCCCCACCACGGGCCGAGGAGTGGGGATAGGAGTGGGGATAGGAGTGGGGGTCGCCATAGTGGCCCCCTTACTACTTAGGGAATTTCTTTAAATGTACATATAAGCCTATTATTTTATCTTTAGAATTCTTTAATTCTTTTCATTGAAGACTTTCGACTTGGGCTCGTTGCTGAGTCCTGAGTTTATTGCTCTTCCTTTTCTGCAATTCTGCGTTTTCGTGCTTTGATCGGGTCGCTCGTTCAGTGCTCGAACGGCGACGTTTTCAGTGTTACTTCGACTTTCGACAGGAAACAACGATTTATCGGTAAGTTTTTATACTTCTTTGCTTTCTTTTCATACCATTTTGCACGACTATTTTATTGTAATTTTACTTTTCTTCCCCTTTTCTCAGATAATTATAATGGACTACTCCCGGTATGAGGGTGAAACGGTAGTCTTCGGAGCTGAGGAGGATGGCCTCGAGTTTGTTCTCGTAAGTGGAGCAATTCCCCCTCCCTTTCCGTTCCTTTGGAATAATTGTCTTTCTATTCATGTATTTTCTTTTTGTTTTTTGTTTCCTTTCAGTCCGCTCGGGCTCCTAAACGGATGCGTACCTCCTCGAAAGGGTGGTGGCGGCGGCTGTTTATTCAGCATGCTGTCGGAGTTCGCCGCCGTCGCGCCCAGGTCCGGGCCAATTTACAAAGACTTTGGGCCGAGGATCCCGACAGTGTGAAGGCCATGGAGTGGGGCTGGGAGCCGGCCGACTTGTTCGGGTTATGCCGGCTCGTCTATGACAGCCTAGAGGAGGGTTGGTGGCTCAGTCGGCCCACCATGTGGTGGCTGCCTGCCCTTTTTCCCTTCCCGGGGTTGGAACCGGACCCCATTTGGGTGTTCGGTTGACACAACGTTTAAGGACAAAATATATATATAAATAACATATATAATATTCATAATATTGTAACAATATATTGCCTTCCTTTCTTGTTAAATGTGTGTTTGCATTGTGCATTTTATTTTTCCCTTCCTCTTTTCAGGGCGTCTTGCGGGAGAGCCTCTGTGGCCTCCCTCGATTATTATATTAAGCATTATTTTTTCTCTCTTGTCTCCTTTTTTTTATGCGCGCTCTCGTCTTCCGCACTTCCTGTGCGATATATATATATATTCCTTTTTTCTTTTTGATGACGGGGCTTCGTGCGGTCGAGCCGCGGCCCCCCTTTCTCCGCCCACCCGCTGGCCTTTGAGACGGCTAGTGGGTGATATATTTCTTTAGGCGGTTCACGTGTACGCGTGTTTCTTTGCGTCCGCGGCCGATACGGTAGGTTTCGCCTGCCTCTCGGCTTCGGACCGTGTAAGGCCCTACCCATTTCGGGGTAAGCTTGGCCGATCTGCCCCTCCTCACGGTCTCGTCGTAGAGGAGGACTTTATCACCCGGGCGGTACTCTACTTTACCGGCCGTGTGATCGTATTGATGCTTCGATTTCTCCTTTCCTTTTTTCAGCTTTTCTTGTGCCTGTTGCCATGACGCCCTCAGGCGTTCACGCAATTCTGCTGCATAATCGTCGTATGAATATGTTGCTCTCGGTATTTCTCGCAACGCGGTCGGTAATTTAGCCTCTTTACCGAATACCAATTCATACGGTGTAATACCTGTAGCCGTGTGTGGCGTGGTATTATATGTGAACATGGCGTATGGTATCCATTCGTCCCAGTCCCTTTGGTCCACACGTACAAAATTTTTCAGGTATTCCGCAAGGGTCCTATGGGATCTTTCCAGGGCTCCATTCGATTGCGGATGGTATGCCGTGGTTTGCAACTTTTTTATTTGTAAGAGATCACACATTTCTTTAAATATGTTGCTTAGAAAATTTGTGCCTTGATCCGAAAGGATTTCGGACGGGGCACCAAATTTACAAATGATTTCCGTTACGAGGGCCTTTGCTACCGTTTTGGCTTCTTGGTTTTCTAACGGAATTGCTGCACTATATTTTGTTAATAAATCCTGGAAAGTCAGGATGTATTTGTTGCCTTTTTTTGTAACAGTCAAGGGACCTACAATATCGACAGCACATTTTTCGAACGCTCGGTCCGGTGTGTCTGTTATGACCATCGGTACCTTCGTATTTTTTCCCGATTTATTTCGCTGACATTTGTCGCACTCTTGAATGTGTGCGGTGACGTCTCGTTTCATTCCCGGCCACACATACAGTTGTCGTATTCGCTGCAGCGTTCGTGTGATGCCTTGGTGCCCACCTAGAGGGGCATCGTGATATTCCTGCATTATCTTCTCTCGGTCTTCCTTGCTGGGAGTGCATACGCCAATGCTGCCGTTTCCTTCGTCGCTCGCGCTCGTGCTCGAGCATCGCGACTCTTTTAACTCACGGGGAGATTCCCCCTGTGCCGCGCTTCCCCAGGCGGCTTGCTCTCCACGTGCTGCCTCGTAGCACGGGGAGTTGTATTCTCGGCCTCTCCGCTTTGTGCGGATATTCGTAGCGCTGTCCTTCTTTTTGCGCTCTCTCTCTCGGGCGCTCTTGCTCGTGTTGTCACTGTCCGAATCCATATTGTCGGACTCGGTCTCTTCCCTCTCGCTTGCATAACGGCTGGCGGCCATACTGTCTTCCTTTATTATTTCTGTCGCGCTGCCGCGCGGAGTCTTCTTTCTTTCTCTATTTAATTTTTCTTGCTCACTTTTGCCTGTATCTTCTTTCTCTGTCGCGCTACCGCCTTTCTTTATATTTTTTCCTTTATTATTTTTCTCTGTTTCACTACCGCTGTTTTGTGTAATTTTTTCTTTCTCTTGTGCTTGAGCTCGTGTCAAGGCATATATGCGGCTTAACGCATCTGCGTTCGTGTTTGATTTTCCCGTTTTATATTGGATTTTATAGTTATATTCCTCCATTTTTATTCGCCATCTCATAAGCCTTGATCCTGGATCCTTTACGCTGAATAACCATGTCAATGGTTTGTGATCCGTAATTATGGTGAATTTTGTGCCATAAATATACGGTCGAAATTGATGTACTGCCCATACGATTGCAAGCAGTTCCTTCTCTGTAGTCGAATAATTAGTTTCGGCTTTGTTGAGAGTTCGGCTTGCGTAACATATGGGTAAATCCTCTCCAATTTTCCCTTGAGACAGGATTGCACCAATTGCCTTATCCGAGGCATCCGTGGTCACGATAAATGGTTTCGTGAAATCAGGATACTGGAGTATGGGCGCCGTGATCAGGGCTTCCCTTAAATGATCAAATGAGCTTTGGCATAATTCGGACCATTCGAATTTGACACCCTTTTTGATCAAATTCGTCATTGGTTTAGCGATCTTGGAAAAATCTTTAATGAATTGGCGGTAGTACCCGGCTAGTCCCAGGAATGATTGTATTTCTTTTACATTTCTCGGTATTGGGAAATTTTTTACCGCTTTTAGTTTTTCAGGGTCAGGTTTCACACCGACTTCTGTTATAATATGACCGAGATATTGCGTTTCCTTTCGCATAAATTCGCATTTCTTGGGTTGTATTTTTAAATTAGCCTCTCTTAGCCGCGTCAGCACTTCACGTAACCGCTTGTCGTGCTCGGCGAGTGAGGCTCCGTGTATGACAATATCGTCCAAATATACGTAGCATTTTAGGCCCTGCAAACCGGCCAATACTGCGTCCATTAATCTTTGGAACGTAGGAGGTGCATTTTTTAAACCAAATGGCATTCGATTATACTCGTAATGCCCTAGCGGCGTTGAAAAAGCCGTTTTCGGTTTATCTTCCTCCGCCATTGGGATTTGATGAAATCCCGAAGCGAGGTCGAGGGTCGTGAAGTATTTTGCCTTTCCCAACTGGTCCAGTATCTCTGCGATATTGGGCAGGGGGTAAGAGTCGCCTTCTGTAGCCTCGTTTAATTTCCGGAAGTCAACGACCACCCTTTTTTGGACTATTCCGTCCGCATCTGGTTTTTTTCGGCACGACGAGCAAAGGGGCATTCCATGGGCTCGTGCTGGGGCGGATTATATCCTCATCTAGCATTTTTTGTGCCTGTCGTTGAATTTCTTTTTTGTGCTCCTCCGGCAGTCGATAAGGTCGCACCTTTATCGGCATTGTCCCGTCCTTGAGGGGTATCCGATGCTCGACTGCTTTTGTACAACCTAGTAGTTCTCCTTCGAGATGCAATACGTCGGGGAATTCCTCGCAGATTTCTCGCAAAATTTCTTCTTCTTCTGTGTTTAAATGCGAGTTCCCCTTAACCTCGCGTCATAATTTTTCCATCCTTTTCTTTCGTATTTCCGCGTTTTTTTCGGCGTCTTCTTGAGTTTCCTCTTCTTTCTTCTTTTTGTCGCAGTTTTCTCTTCCCAGGCTAACCTTGTCGATTTCCATTTTGTCCAGTTCGACCGTAGGTCTTTTAATAATTTGCTCTTTCTCGAGCACATTCATTATTATTACAGGGCAAGTGTTTGCCTCTGCGTTCACGATGGCCTTTCCCATCGTGATTCCCTTTTGGATTTTTTGTTCCCTTGTAAATCCTTGGCCTTTTTCCATCGTCCTCGCCTGCACAATACATTCTGAGCGGGCGGGTATTTTTAAATATTTCGTGCCGTGTACAAACGGTATTTTGTGCCCTCGAATTTCTATCATTTTTCCTCCTAATATGTTTATTCCCTTTTCGACTATACAGTCCATTCCAAGGAGTCCGTCTACTGCTAATGGTACTTCCTTGCCGACCACGTGGAACTTGTGCGTTATCACAGCGGCCGGGGTGTCCAGTTTTAGCTCAGCTGTGCAGAGCGTGCGAAACGCCTTGCCCCCGAGGCCGTGAAGTTCTATTATCTCGTCCCCGATGGGTGTTTCCCGATCCAGCTCATTCACCTTTACTATGCGGCACTGGGCCCCTGTGTCACAACGGAGCGTCAGCATTTTGTCGCGAGCCTGCTTTGACGTTATATGTAGGTCACTGGCATGCACTCGCGGCAGCTGGGCGCTGACGTGGCGCCTTGTCATTGTGTACGTTCTTCTCGGCGCCTTGTCATTGTGTACATATGGCTTTCCGAGTAGAATGTCCATTATTTTTCTTTGCGAATATTTTTTCTCGTTCACTTGAACGCATTTTGTTTCTTTCTCTATTGAGAGAACGCCGACTGCTAATGAACTGACGGTTCTTTTGGGCGCATTTTCTTGGTTTTTTTCATTTGGCCTATACTCATTTTGTTTTCTTGGGAACTTATCGTTTGGTGCGTAATTGTAACGCTTCTGTTGGTAACTCGGGCCTTGCCATCCTGGCCGTCGTCTACAGTCGTTGTATCTGTGACCCGGTTTTTTGCAATAATTGCAAATTATTTCTGCTTGATTAATTGTTTTCGTTGGCACTGGCAAGCTATAACGCGCTTGTGTTTGCGCCTGATGCGACGCGGGCCTTTGAAATGGGAACGATTTTCGCCCCTCGTGGGCGTGTGACGGCGCGGACTGTCCGCTACTGTGGGAAACGCTCTTCGCGATAGTTTTTGTTCCTTCGACCGATTTTTCCTCTTCGATTGCTCCGCGGATTGCTTCTCCTAAGTCGTGGTACCCGCGTGACCTGACCATTATCTGCAGGTCCTTGCGAAGTCCGTGTTCGAAATTGTTTAGGGCAAAATGCCTAATTAGCTGTTCGATTGCTTGTCTACCAATTTCGGAATTGACCATGGGCGTGCAACCCTTGATTAAATCCATCATTATAGATTCGACGCGGTTTGCGTAAGCTTGTACAGTCTCGTCATGTTTTTGTCTACAGGAATTGAATTCGATTTGTAGCGCAGGGACTGTTCGCTTCGCCTCGTACAGTGATTTTAATAACGTCAGCAAATCGTCGAACGTCTCTATGTTTTTGTAACGCAGGTCCGCCGCGGCTTTGCCTTGTAATTTGAGATGCAATATAGCTTGTAATAAATCCGCGACATTTTCGGGACGGACTCGAGTTGACGCGTATTTTATTGCTCTTATAAAATCTGTAACGGCTTCCGGTTTTGATGCGTCGAATACGGGGATGCTCATTCGAGCCTCTTTCATTGACATATAGTCGTCGTGTTCGGCCATTGTTACTGTCCGTTGATTTAATAGCGTAAAATCCTGATGATTTAATTCGCGATTTCTTTCAGTTTCAACGGGATTAAATATTTCGTCAGCACTGGACGACGCGTCTGACGAATTGTGTTCCGAAGGCTGATTATGCTGACGCTTCGGATTTAAATATTTCGCGTACGTTACGGGAGTCAAATCTAGTTTTTCTGTGCTTGGACTTTCCCTACGACGCTTTCGGCCTAAATCACTCCCACCGTCGTAAGTTACGACAGTGTTAAAAAACGAATCTAACGATCGCGATAGTTCGTCTCTCCCGGGCAATCGATACCGGTCTGCTTTTTCTTCGTCCGACATAGACGAATTCTCTGGCTTTGGAGGAGTTTATTTAATAAATGTTCCGTCACTTACAGGTAGATGATCGCAAGATGCATGCTGATTGATGATCTTCTGATCGTCCTGGTCTTCGTTCCTTCGTTTCGTACTCTGCTTCTGGGTACGATTTTTCTGATTGTTGAGTCCTTCTTCCGTTGATCCTCGGGATCCGGGTTTTCTGGGATTGGCTCTGCTTGGCTGTAGCCTTTCCTCTGGATTCCTCTTCCGACTCGGTCGGGATGTCTCACTCCAGCACACGAGTTGACTCGGTCACTCGCTTATGGTGCTTGAGTGGTTGTTGTGCGTGTCCACACACAAGGAACGAACTTTTCGGCACATCCCACCGCTGCCACCAATGTTGTGTCCCCGGCTCGAGAACCCGGGATAGGTATTTTTGGGATCGTTGCGAAATTAAGAGTTGGAACTCAAGTTCGTTGAATAGGAATATAAGTTTATTACTGGGCTGGTCTTATAATTGAATCTACAGTGTGTCGGTCGTACCTTAGGACCGAACCGTTCAAAAGCCAACCAAGGACTCCCTGTTCCTTGGTGTCTTCTCTTAATTGTCGACTCTGATTGTCGCAATTTGCCCCCAGATCAAGCAGCATAAAATGCTTGGTCAGGACGTGTCGCAAAGTGTCTTTTTGACGTTTGCATTTTGGCGAAAGTGCAACTCTCGCAGGGAGGGCAACAAACTGGAGTGGAGTGCAACTCTTGCAGTTTCGCAAGAGTGCAATACACTTTTGCATTGCACAAGTTTGCGGATACAACACGCCGTTTCACACGAATATTGCTTTCTAAATCCCGACTGATGCTCCGTTATAATGTCATTGGCTTCTAAATGTTTTTCAATTTGATTTTTCACTACTAATTCGAGCACTTTTTCGTATAGTGGCTACATATTAATTGGCCTGTACTGACTGGCTTTCTCGGCCTTGTTCATCTTTGGAATCGGTATAATCGTGGAAGTTTTCCAGCTGTCGGGGCAACGTCCCTCCCTTAGCGACCCATTTATTATTTCTACATATTCCTCTTTTATTGCACTAAATGCCATTTTTAATACATCACTTGATATTCCTTCTTCTGTTCCCTTCTTTTTTGGGAGTTCCATCACAATCTTCTCTAGGTCCTTTATTTCAACAACATCTAATTTACCCATTATTCTTTCCTCATCCATCCCAACGCCCGTTAGAATCCTTCTTCTGTTTGGGCTCCCAGACGTATCTCGCTGTATTGAATTAACTACACTTTGCAAAAAAATTTAGGGAGCAAGAAAAAAATCCAAATTTTTGGGGGATTTTCAACAGGCTGTAACTCATACAAAAATGGTCGTACAGCAAAAAAAAAAGCAAATTGTAGCTCTAAGTGTCTAGTTTTCGGATCTGAGTTTGAAATTTTTTGTTTGAAAATATTTTTCGAGTAATCATAAAAAAAACCACCGAAAAAAAAATGTTCGAAATTTTTTTGGTTTTTTTTTTAATCTACGGACGTGGAAAAAATTTTTTCGACTTAACCTCTATATAGACCGGATAGCTTATTTATTCAGCTTTAATTTGGTTTTTTAAAAATCTCGATACCAGCATTTCTCGCTGAGATATCGGTGTTTGAATGAAAAAAGATCATTTTGTCTTTGATTACCAATATCTCAGCAACAAATGATCGCACAGAAGTTTTGAGGTTGGTTTCAAAAACTTGAACAAATTCTCTACAAGGATTGGCAATTAAATTTTGAAAATTTTTTTTTTTTCAATCATAACATGAATTTGAAAAAGCGACCAAAAAAGGGCTTTTTGTGGGTTTTTGGAAAATCAAGCGCCCAATCAAAAATATTGCGGAAACCACTAATGTTAAGTGTGCCTTTTACTGTTCAATATACCCACAAAAACCCTACGAAGTTTCAATTTAATCCAGCCAACCGTTTTTTTCCCACTTGATCGAATTTTTGAAAAAATTAAAGGAGCAAGAATTTCGCTCTGAAAATGTCATAATTTTTATGAAAAATGAAAAAAAAAAAAAGTTTTCATTTTTCTCTCAATTCTGTATTAGTGACTTGGAAAATTTAAGAAAAAAAAAATCGAAAATTTTTGAAAAAAAAATTACAAAATTTTTGTAATTTTTTTTTTAATTTTTTTTTCAATTGGCCCTAAATTAAAGAAATGTAGCGACTCACTTTCTCACCGATTTTCCTCTTCCGCACTTTAATTTTCCTAGTCACAAATTAATTGAATAAATTAAAAGTTGATACTCCCAAGGCAAGTCGAATATTCGTTCTACGAATATTGGGACAATAATTTTTTTGTGCGAATTTAAACAGTGTCTAAAAAAAAACAGTTTTTCTTAAAACATTTCTTAAAAATTTTTTTTTTCAAAAATTTTCGATTTTTTTTTTTTCAAAAATTTTCCAAGTCACTAATACAGAATTGAGAGAAAAATGAAAATTTTTTTTTTTTTCATTTTTGATAAAAATTATGACATTTTCAGGGCGAAATTCTTGCTCCTTTAATTTTTTCAAAAATTCGATCAAGTGGGAAAAAAACGTTTGGCTGGATTAAATTGAAACTTCGTAGGGTTTTTGTGGGTATATTGAACAGTATAAGGTACACTTAACATTAGTGGTTTCCGCAATATTTTTTATTGGGCGCTTGATTTTCCAAAAAACCACAATAAGCCCTTTTTTGGTCGCTTTTTCAAATTCATGTAATGATTGAAAAAATTTTTTTTTTTTCAAAATTCAATTGCCAATCCTTGTAGAGAATTTATTCAAGTTTTTGAAACCAACCTCAAAATTTCTGTGCGATCATTGGTTGCTCAGATATTGGAAATCAAAGACAAAATGATCTTTTTCCATTCAAACACCGATATCAGTAGTAGAGCTAGGGCGGTTCTAACGCAAAAGGCGGTCACCGGGTCGAGGGGAGGTCGCCGGGCGCATCTGACGCCACAGGGGGGCTTCGGTGGAGGGGGTAGCCATGTGGTCCGATGGGTGACTATCCGATGGGAGTGTGTGTGTGTGTGTGTGTGTGTGCGTGCGTGCGTGTGTGTGCGTGCGTGCGTGCGTGCGTGCGTGCGTGCGTGTGTGTGTATGTGTGTGTGTGTGTGTGTGTGTGTGTGTGTGTGTGTGTGTGTGTGTGTGTGTGTGTGTGTGTGTGTGTGACGACAATATATGGGCAGAAAATTTTCGATAATATGAAAACGCTAGGCGCCACATGAAGGACGGCTTTTCAAAGCTGATTTATGGCATGTAGGTGCGGTGCCTTGGTTTCGTTACCGAAATCCTTAAAACGCTTGCATGTGTGTCCACTCCTGTCACAAGTCTCGCCAACACTTTAGACAGGTCGTGACAAGTCAGTATTTCTTGGAAAAAACTATCAACTTGAGGGATCAAAGGGACCGCGGATGGACCACTTGAGCGCAGCTCTTGAAAAGTTGAGGTCTCCATTTCGAAATATAACATCAAGATGTCGCCATGTGCGAGTATGTACGCATCCAACCAAGCAGGTGTTCTTCGAACGTGTTTGAACTTGCTTTTCATGATTGAAAAAGTGGGGGAGAAGTTTGGAAAATTGAGTGGGAGGATTACGACGAGGGTCAATGGCTTTCACTGCGGATAGACCACTTGAGCACAGCTGCACTCTTGAAAAAAACGTCTCAATACATCTCGGTTGCATTCCGAAATATAACGTCAATATGTGCGCATCCGAAAAAATATATTTTTTTTTTGTAGGGGGAGCCATATGGATCTGCTGCGCTCAAATGTTTGTATGCGTGTCCACTCCTGTCACAAGTCTCGCCAACACTTTAGACAGGTCTCGACAAGTCAGGATTTCTTGGAAAAACGATAAACTTTAGGGATCAGGGGCCGTTGGCGCCGATGGACCACTTGAGCTGCAGGACCCATAAAATCGTTTCACCCCATGCATTCCGACTTCCTGTTCTTTGTCTCATGTTCCTCGCCCGATCTACGCGTTATCGGGAAACTCTGTTTTCCCGAGAGAGAGGGCCGAATTTTTTTTCTCGAAGGAAGAGCCTTTATAATGAGCCGCTCCGTTCAAATCTGACCGCACTTTGCATGAAGCAGTCAGTCTATTAACATCGTGGAAGTTTTTTCCTCTTTTATGCTCGTTCGAAGATTTTTCTGCGTGGGAGCAACGTTGCATCGAGTTCATCGAAGGGCTGGAAACGCAAAGCCGGATTAAGCGCCCGCGATTATTAATCGGACATCAACAGTCACTAATAGCCCAAATAGCGCGTCTGGAAGGATTGAGAAATTGTATGCGGAGTCGTTTCGTACACACGGGCGCAGGACATGCTGACCATGAGTTAATCTGGCGAGAGATTGAAACATCCTTCGAAAGTCGGATATTAACCGGTTCCATCATCAATCGCAGACACATCGAGCCGAGACACTTTCTAACTGATGCTCGCGTCCTAGTGCTCCATCATGTGCAAAATATTATCAGCAAGCACAACAGTATTAAAATTAATACAGTCTTAATGGTGAATTCGCGAGTGGTGACAAACATGCGAATAAAAGTATCAACACGCGAAACTGCGAACTATTTAGCACAAGCGATTTGAACGAGTGGTATGAACAACGTGTTATTGAGCCCACTTTAACCTTACTCGATGAATTCCAAGAACGTGATAGTGGCTGGGCTCTGCAGAAAATACTTAACCTCACGATAAATGTGAATAATTATAATCCGATGCGTGCCGGGTGCTCCATATCATTGCCGCGGGAAATAATGATGAAGAGGGCTGTGGTTAACGTCAAATCCAAAGATAACACATGTTTTGCATGGGCAGTTGTCGCTGCTCTAAACCCAGCCGAACGGGACAGTGACCGTCCATCTTCTTACCCTCATTATTCGACAGTACTGAATCTCCAGGATATCGAATTCCCGGTGACGATACATCAAATTAAAAAATTTGAATTTCATAACAATGTATCGATCAACGTGTACACCACTACCATCAAAAAGGACATTGTTCCGATACGCGTAACTCAACACAAGAAGGGAAGACACATCAATTTGCTGTACATGCAAGATGCCGAGGACAGCAATGTGGGACACTTCTTATGGATCAAGAACCTGTCGAGACTCGTGAGGGCACAACTGACCAGAAAAGAACATAAAAAATATATCTGTGATCGGTATGCAGTTACCATAATATATATATAGGTAATTAAATATGCTAGACGAATTATACAAAACAATCTTTTTTGTTTTACAGGTGTTTGCACCACTTCGGTTTAGAGGAAAAATTGCGATCACATGAGGTCGATTGTGGAGAAATAAATGACTGTGCAATTCGACTACCAAACGACACCAATAAGTGGCTCCAGTTCAGCAACTTTAGCCGGAAAGAACGACATCCATTCATTGTGTATGCTGATTTGGAGTGTGTGCTGGCAAAGACCGATGGGGAGAACCTAGCGAAAGATATGTATCAGCATCATGAAGTGTTTAGTATCGGATGCTATGTGTGTTGTTCGTATGATGATTCGTTATCTTCATATCACTCGCGTCGCAGTGCTGTTTGTGTATCGTGGTTTGTTGAAGAACTAAAAAATGTAGCACTGCGGATAAAAGAAACTTTCTGTGATAATGTACCAATGGTGCGCTTAACACCGAGTGAGTGGGCTAGTTTTCGCGCAGCGACTCAATGTCACATATGTGAGAAACCATTTGCGCAAGAAGATGTACGCGTTCGAGATCATTGCCATCTGACTGGACGCTATAGAGGCCCGGCCCATTCCAACTGCAACCTAAATTACAAACAGTCATTTTTCATTCCAGTAGTTTTCCACAATTGATCCGGTTATGATGCGCATTTTATAATCAAGGAAGTAGCCACAGCGTTCGGAGGAACAACCAATGTGCTTCCAATCACAAAGGAGAAATACATTTCATTCACGAAGCATGTTGAAATTGAAGACGATTCAAAACACAAGATCCAATTGCGCTTTATCGACTCATACAAATTCCTCAACACGAGTCTCGACAAATTAGCCTCATTCTTGACCCAGGACAAACTCAAAATTTTACGCACACAATTCCCAACTCTCTCGACAGACGATTTCAGTTTGCTGACGCGAAAAGGGGTCTTCCCTTATGAATATATTGATGACGTGACCAAGCTAGACGACACTTGCCTACCACCACGTGACGCATTTTACAGTTCACTGACAGATGCTACAGTATGTGTGAGCGAGTACGCACATGCTGAGAACGTTTGGGAGCGGTTCTTCATTCGAACGCTGGGTGAATATAGCGATTTGTATCTGAAGACAGATGTCTTGTTATTAGCCGATATTTTCGAAAACTTTCGAAATACATGCGTTGAGAGCTATGGCCTAGATCCCGCGTATTACTACACATTGCCCGGATATACCTGGGATGCAATGTTAAAACACTCGAATGTCAAGTTTGAATTACTAACTGACATCGACATGGTTTTATTCGTTGAGCGGGGTATACGCGGTGGTCTAAGTCAATGCTCGAACCGATATGCATACGCTAATAACAAATACATGGAGTCGTTTGATCCATCGAAAGCATCATCATACTTGATGTATTTTGATGTCAATAATTTGTATGGATGGGCAATGTGCAGATTTTGCCATATGCAGATTTTCGATGGGTCGACGACGTGTCCCATTTTGATCCATCATGCATCGCGCTAGACTCACCTATAGGCTACATCCTTGAAGTTGACTTGGAATATCTCCAATCTCTACATGATGCGCACAAAGACCTACCGTTTTGTCCAATACATGAAAAACCGCTAGGTAAGCGGGAAGAAAAGTTGTTAGCAACCGTCTGCGACAAAAAACGCTATATCATACACTACCGGAATTTACAACAGTGCTTACGCCATGGGCTTCGCCTCACGAAAATCCACAGAGTCCTACAGTTCACACAATCCCCATGGCTGCGTTCGTATATTGAGTTGAATACCCAGTTTCGAACGCTTGCCAAAAACGATTTCGAAAAGAATTTGTTCAAATTAATGAATAATGCGGTCTTTGGCAAAACGATGGAGAATGTACGCAATCATGTAGATGTAAAGCTTGTAACAAAATGGGAGGGCAGATATGGCGCAGAGGCAATGATTGCGAAGCCAAACTTCCACAGCCGAAGTGTTTTTTCGGAAAACCTCGTTGCCATCGAATTGCGAAATCTCGAGGTGAAATTCAACAAGCTGATATATGTGGGTATGTGCATACTCGACATATCCAAAACGTGCTTGTATGGATTTCATCACAAGTATCTGGTACCTCTGTATCGCGATAAATGTAAAGTCATGTATACCGATACTGATAGTCTCATACATGACATTGAGAGCGATGATATATATGCCGACATGAAGCGCGACATTGAAAAATTCGATACAAGCGATTATTCGGCGGACAATAGGTATGGTATACCGCTCGTCAACAAGAAGGTACCCGGTCTCATGAAGGACGAATGTAATGGAGCAATTATGACCGAATTTATTGGACTTCGATCGAAAATGTACGCGACACGTGTCGAGGGTAAGAAAGACACGAAAAAAGTTAAAGGTGTCAAGAGTAGCGTTGTGGCTAGGACAATCACGTTTGACGATTATGCTCGATGCTTGAGGGAAGAAGTTGAAATGGAGCGTAGTCAAACGTGCATTCGATCAAAGTTACACCAAGTCTACACCATTCGCGAGACGAAAATTGCTCTGAGTCCTCATGACGATAAGCGGTATATCATACCTGGGACCTCTGATACCCTACCATGGGGGCATTATAGAATACAGTCGTAAAAAGTTTTGTAAATTTTTTTTTCTACAACCATGATGCAACATTTTGTACATTTTTGCGAATATCGATGTATAAAACTCGTGAAAATTATGTATATATTTTGTTCACTCGATGTTTAAATTATGTTTCTTGTTGTAAATATTTAATCGTGTAAGAATGGCTTTATTATTTTCTGTAAATAAAGAAACGGACATTTTATAATCCCATGTGTCTGTTCACTCTATCCATCTCCTCGTACCCACGTTCCATGAAAAAACATGCATAAGGTGTTCAAAGAGTTTCAAGAGACTTTCTACGACGTTCATGAGACGTTTGAAGATGTTCGTGAGACGTTCAAGAGACTTTCGAAAACGTTCATAAGACGTTTGAAGACATTCATGAAAGGTTCGAAGACGTTCAGAGACTTTCGAAGATATTCAAGACATCTTTGATGATATTCATAATAAGTTTGAAGACATCGATGAGGGGTTCGAAAAAGTTTTAGAGACTTTCACAGACATTCACGAAGGGTTTGAAGACGATCAAAATACTTTCGAATACATTCAAGAGACCTTCGACGACATTCATAATACGTTTGAAGACATTCATGAGAGGTTCGAAGACGCGTGAGAGACTTTCAAAGACATTCACGAGGGTCTCGAAGACGTTCAAGAGACTTTTGACGACATTCATAATACGTTTGAAGACGCTTAATAGACTTTCAAAGACATTCACGAGAGGTGCGAAGCCATTCAGAGAGACTTTCGAAGATATTCAAGAGATCGTGGACGATATTCACAATACGTTTGAAGACATCGATGAGGGGTTCAACGACGTTTTAGAGACTTTCACAGACATTGACGAGGGGTTTGAAGACGTTCAAAATACTTTCGAATACGTTCTAAAGACTTTCGACGACATTCGTAATACGATTGAAGACTTTTGACGACATTCATAATACGTTTGAAAACGCTTAAGAGACTTTCAAAGACATTCACGAGAGGTGCGAAGACATTCAGAGAGACTTTGGAAGACATTCAAGAGATCTTTGACGATATTCATAATACGTTTGAAGACATCGATGAGGGGTTCAACGGCATTTCAGAGACCTTCAAAGACATTCACGAGGGGCTCGAAAACGTTCAAGAGACTTTCGACGACATTCATAATCCTTTTTTCAGACATTCATGAGGGGTTCGAAGACGCTCCAGAGACTTTCAAAGACATTCGCGAGAGGGTGAATCCCCTTTTGGGATGAATGTTTGGGCGAATCCCAAACAAACGCAAACAATGCCAGCAAAACTCAAACATCATGAAAGTCGTCAGTGACGTTTGATATAATACGACTTTCGACGACATCCATAAACCATATGAATGTCGTCAAAAGTCTCTTGAATATATTCGAAAGTTTCTTCAACGTCTTCAAACCCCTCGTGAATGTATGTGAAAGTCTCTTAAGCTTCTCCGAACGCCTCATGAATGTCTTCAAACGTATTATGAATGTCGTGGAAAGTCTTTAGGACGTATTCGAAAGTATTTTAAACGTCTTCAAACCCCTCGTGAATGTCTGTGAAAGTCTCGAAAACGTCGTTGAACCACTCATCGATGTCTTCAAACGTATTATGAATATCGTCAAAGATCTCTTGAATGTCTTCGAAAGTCTCTCTGAATGTCTTCGCACCTCTCGTGAATGTCTTTGAAAGCCTCTTAAGCGTCTTCAAACATATTATGAATGTCGTCAAAAGTCTCTTGAACGTCTTCGAAACCCTCGTGAATGTCTTTGAAAGTCTCTCAAGCGTCTTCGAACCCCTCATGAATGTCTTCGAACGTTTTATGAATGTCGTCGAAAGTCTTTAGAACGTATTCGAAAGTTTCTTGAACGTCTTCAAACCCCTCGTGAATGTATTTGAAAGTCTCTTGAGCGTCTACGAACCCCTCATGAATGTCTTCAAACGTATTACGAATGTCGTCGAAAGTCTTTAGAACGTATTCGAAAGTATTTTGAACGTCTTCAAACCCCTCGTGAATGTATGTGAAAGTCTCTTAAGCTTCTCCGAACGCCTCATGAATGTCTTCAAACGTATTATGAATGTCGTGGAAAGTCTTTAGGACGTATTCGAAAGTATTTTAAACGTCTTCAAACCCCTCGTGAATGTCTGTGAAAGTCTCGAAAACGTCGTTGAACCACTCATCGATGTCTTCAAACGTATTATGAATATCGTCAACGATCTCTTGAATATCTTCGAAAGTCTCTCTGAATGTCTTCGCACCTCTCGTGAATGTCTTTGAAAGTCTCTTAAGCATCTTCAAACGTATTATGAATGTCGTCAAAAGTCTCTTGAACGTCTTCGAGACCCTCGTGAATGTCTTTGAAAGTCTCTCACGCGTCTTCGAACCTCTCATGAATGTCTTCAAACGTATTATGAATGTCGTCGAAGGTCTCTTGAATGTATTCGAAAGTATGTTGATCGTCTTCAAACCCTTCGTGAATGTCTGTGAAAGTCTCTAAAACGTCTTCGAATCCCTCATCGATGTCTTCAAACTTATTATGAATATCATCAAAGATGTCTTGAATATCTTCGAAAGTCTCTGAACGTCTTCGAACCTCTCATGAATGTCTTCAAACGTCTTATGAACGTTTTCGAAAGTCTCTTGAACGTCTCAAGAACATCTTCCAACGTCTCATGAACGTCGTAGAAAGTCTCTTGAAACTCTTTGAACACCTTATGCATGTTTTTTCATGGAACGTGGGTACGAGGAGATGGATAGAGTGAACAAACACATGGGATTATAAAATGTCCGTTTCTTTATTTCCAGAAAATAATAAAGCCATTCTTACACGATTAAATATTTACAACAACAAACATAATTTAAACATCGAGTGAACAAAATATATACATAATTTGCACGAGTTTTATACATCGATATTCACAAAAATGTACAAAATGTTGCATCATGGTTGTAGAAAAAAAAAAATTACAAAACTTTTTACGACTGTATTCTATAATGCCCCCATGGTAGGGTATCAGAGGTCCCAGGTATGATATACCGCTTATCGTCGTGAGGACTCAGAGCAATTTTCGTCTCGCGAATGGTGTAGACTTGGTGTAACTTTGATCGAATGCACGTTTGACTACGCTCCATTTCAACTTCTTCCCTCAAGCATCGAGCATAATCGTCAAACGTGATTGTCCTAGCCACAACGCTACTCTTGACACCTTTAACTTTTTTCGTGTCTTTCTTACCCTCGACACGTGTCGCGTACATTTTCGATCGAAGTCCAATAAATTCGGTCATAATTGCTCCATTACATTCGTCCTTCATGAGACCGGGTACCTTCTTGTTGACGAGCGGTATACCATACCTATTGTCCGCCGAATAATCGCTTGTATCGAATTTTTCAATGTCGTGCTTCATGTCGGCATATATATCATCGCTCTCAATGTCATATATGAGACTATCCGTATCGGTATACATGACTTTACATTTATCTCGATACAGAGGTACCATATACTCGTGATGAAATCCATACAAGCACGTTTTGGATATGTCGAGTATGCACATACCCACATATATCGGCTTGTTGAATTTCACCTCGAGATTTCGCAATTCGATGGCAACGAGGTTTTCCGAAAAAACACTTCGGCTGTGGAAGTTTGGCTTCGCAATCATTGCCTCTGCGCCATATCTGCCCTCCCATTTTGTTACAAGCTTTACATCTACATGATTGCGTACATTCTCCATCGTTTTGCCAAAGACCGCATTATTCATTAATTTGAACAAATTCTTTTCGAAATCGTTTTTGGCAAGCGTTCGAAACTGGGTATTCAACTCAATATACGAACGCAGCCATGGGGATTGTGTAAACTGTAGGACTCTGTGGATTTTCGTGAGGCGAAGCCCATGGCGTAAGCACTGTTGTAAATTCCGGTAGTGTATGATGTAGCGTTTTTTGTCGCAGACGGTTGCTAACAACTTTTCTTCCCGCTTACCCGGCGGTTTTTCATGTATGGGACAAAACGGTAGGTCTTTGTGCGCATCATGTAGAGATTGGGGATATTCCAAGTCAACTTCAAGGATGTAGCCTATAGGTGAGTCTAGCGCGATGCATGATGGATCAAATTGGGACACGTGGTCGACCCATCGAAAATCTGCATATGGCAAGGGTTGGCACATTGCCCATCCATACAAATTATTGACATCAAAATACATCAAGTATGATGATGCTTTCGATGGATCAAACGACCCCATGTATTTGTTATTTCATGGAACCGTATGCATATCGGTTCGAGCATTGACTTAGACGTCGATGTCAGTTAGTAATTCAAACTTGACATTCGAGTGTTTTAACATTGCATCCCAGGTATATCCGGGCAATGTGTAGTAATACGCGGGATCTAGGCCATAGCTCTCAACGCATGTATTTCGAAAGTTTTCGAAAATATCGGCTAATAACAAGACATCTGTCTTCAGATACAAATCGCTATATTCACCCAGCGTTCGAATGGAGAACCGCTCCCAACGTTCTCAGCATGTGCGTACTCGTTCACACATACTGTAGCATCTGTCAGTGAACTGTAAAATGCGTCACGTGGTGGTAGGCAAGTGTCGTCTAGCTTGGTCACGTCATCAATATATTCATAAGGGAAGACCCCTTTTCGCGTCAGCAAACTGAAATCGTCTGTCGAGAGAGTTGGGAATTGTGTGCGTAAAATTTTGAGTTTGTCCTCGGTCAAGAATGAGGCTAATTTGTCGAGACTCCTGTTGAGGAATTTGTATGAGTCGATAAAGCGCAATTGGATCTTGTGTTTTGAATCGTCTTAAATTTCAACATGCTTCGTGAATGAAATGTATTTCTCCTTTGTGATTGGAAGCACATTGGTTGTTCCTTCGAACGCTGTGGCTACTTCCTTGATTATAAAATGCGCATCATAACCGGATCAATTGTGGAAAACTCCTGGAATGAAAAATGACTATTTGTAATTTAGGTTGCAGTTGGAATGGGCCGGGCCTCTATAGCGTCCAGTCAGATGGCAATGATCTCGAACGCGTACATCTTCTTGCGCAAATGGTTTCTCACATATGTAACATTGAGTCGCTGCGCGAAAACTAGCCCACTCACTCGGTGTTAAGCGCACCATTGGTACATTATCACAGAAAGTTTCTTTTATCCGCAGTGCTACATTTTTTAGTTCTTCAACAAACCACGATACACAATCAGCACTGCGACGCGAGTGATATGAAGATAACGAATCATTATACGAACAACACACATAGTATCCGATACTGAACACTTCATGATGCTGATACATACCTTTCGCTAGGTTCTCCCCATCGGTCTTTGCCAGCACACACTCCAAATCAGCATACACAATGAATGGATGTCGTTCTTTCCGGCTAAAGTTGCTGAACTGGAGCCACTTATTGGTGTCGTTTGGTAGTCGAATTGCACAGTCATTTATTGCTCCACAATTGACCTCATGTGATCGCAATTTTTCGTCTGATCCGAAGTGGTGCAAACACCTGTAAAACAAAAAAGATTGTTTTGTATAATTCGTCTAGCATATATAATTACCTATATATATATTATGATAACTACATACCGATCACAGATATATTTTTTATGTTCTTTTCTGGTCAGTTGTGACCTCACGAGTCTCGACAGGTTCTTCATCCATAAGAAGTGTCCCACATTGCTGTCCTCGGTATCTTGCATGTACAGCAAATTGATGTGTTTTCCCTTCTTGTGTTGAGTTACGCGTATCGGAACAATGTCCTTTTTTATGGTAGTGGTGTACACGTTGATCGATACATTGTTATGAAATTCAAATTTTTTAATTTGATGTATCGTCACCGGGAATTCGATATCCTGGAGATTCAGTACTGTCGAATAATGAGGGTAAGAAGATGGACGGTCACTGTCCCGTTCGGCTGGGTTTAGAGCAGCGACAACTGCCCATGCGAAACATGCGTTATCTTTGGATTTGACGTTAACCACAGCCCTCTTCATCATTATTTCCCGCGGCAATGATATGGAGCACCCGGCACGCATCGGATTATACTTATTCACATTTATCGTGAGGTTAAGTATTTTTCGCAGAGCCCAGCCACTATCACGTTCTTGGAATTCATCGAGTAAGGTTAAAGTGGGCTCAATAACACGTTGTTCATACCACTCGTTCAAATCGCTTGTGCTAAATAGTTCGCAGTTTCGCGTGTTGATACTTTTATTCGCATGTTTGTCACGACTCGCGAATTCACCATTAAACACTGTATTAATTTTAATACTGTTGTGCTTGTTGATAATATTTTGCACATGATGGAGCACTAGGACGCGAGCATCAGTTAGAAAGTGTCTCGCCTCGATGTGTCTGCGATTGATGATGGAACCGGTTAATATCCGACTTTCGAAGGATGTTTCAATCTCTCGCCAGATTAACTTATGGTCAGCATGTCCTGCGCCCGTGTGTACGAAACGACTCCGCATACAATTTCTCAATCCTTCCAGACGCGCTATTTGGGCTATTAGTGACTGTTGATGTCCGATTAATAATCGCGGGCGCTTAATCCGGCTTTGCGTTTCCAGCCCTTCGATGAACTCGATGCAACGTTGCTCCCACGCAGAAAAATCTTCGAACGATCGTAAAAGAGGAAAAAACTTCCACGACGTTAATAGACTGACTGCTTCATGCAAAGTGCGGTCAGATTTGAACGGAGCGGCTCATTATAAAGGCTCTTCCTTCGAGAAAAAAATTCGGCCCTCTCTCTCGGGAAAACAGAGTTTCCCGATAACGCGTAGATCGGGCGAGGAACATGAGACAAAGAATAGGAAGTCGGAATGCATGGGGTGAAACGATTTTATGGGTCCTGCAGCTCAAGTGGTCCATCGGCGCCAACGGCCCCTGATCCCTAAAGTTTATAGTTTTTCCAAGAAATCCTGACTTGTCGAGACCTGTCTAAAGTGTTGGCGAGACTTGTGACAGGAGTGGACACGCATACAAACATTTGAGCGCAGCAGATCCATATGGCTCCGCCTGCAAAAAAAAATATATTTTTTCGGATGCGCACATATTGACGTTATATTTCGGAATGCAACCGAGATGTATTGAGACGTTTTTTTCAAGAGTGCAGCTGTGCTCAAGTGGTCTATCCGCAGTCAAAGCCATTGACCCTCGTCGTAATCCTCCCACTCAATTTTCCAAACTTCTCCCCCACTTTTTCAATCATGAAAAGCAAGTTCAAACACGTTCGAAGAACACCTGCTTGGTTGGATGCGTACATACTCGCACATGGCGACATCTTGATGTTATATTTCGAAATGGAGACCTCAACTTTTCAAGAGCTGCGCTCAAGTGGTCCATCCGCGGTCCCTTTGATCCCTCAAGTTGATAGTTTTTTCCAAGAAATCCTGACTTGTCACGACCTGTCTAAAGTGTTGGCGAGACTTGTGACAGGAGTGGACACACATGCAAGCGTTTTAAGGATTTCGGTAACGAAACCAAGGCACCGCACCTACATGCCATAAATCAGCTTTGAAAAGCCGTCCTTCATGTGGCGCCTAGTGTTTTCATATTATCGAAAATTTTCTGCCCATATATTGTCGTCATACACACACACACACACACACACACACATACGCACGCACGCACGCACGCACGCACGCACGCACGCACGCACGCACGCACACACACACACACACACGCACACGTACGCACACACGCACGCACGCATGCACACACACACGCACACACACACACACACACACACACACACACACACACACACACACACACACACACAATAGATATATAGAATTTAAATATTATTGATAAACCATTGTTTCATTGTGCTTTGATTTAAATCATTACCCCCCCCCCCCCCCCCTAACACTCGTCGACGGCGGATTCCTTCTCCCAGTAGTTACCCATCGGACCACATGGCTACCCCCTCCACCGAGGCGTCAACCCCTGTGGCGTCAAATGCGCCCGGCGACCTCCCCTCGACCCGGTGACCTCCTTTTGCGTTAGAACCGCCCTAGCTCTACTACTGATATCTCAGCGAGAAATGCTCGTATCGAGATTTTTAAAAAACCAATTTAAAGCTGAATAAACAAGCTATCCGGTCCATATAGAGGTTAAGTCGAAAAAAAAATTTCCACGTCCGTAGATTTAAAAAAAACCCAAAAAATTTTCGAACATTTTTTTTTCGGTGGTTTTCTTATGATTACTCGAAAAATATTTTCTAAAAAAAAATTTCAAACTCAGATCCGAAAACTAGACACTTAGAGCTACAATTTGCTTTTTTTTTTGCTGTACGACCATTTTTGAATGAGTTACAGCCTGTTGAAAATCCCCCAAAAATTTGGATTTTTTTCTTGCTCCCTAAATTTTTTTTCAAAGTGTATTGTAACGGTTCACTTGCCCAGGTGGGCATCCGTTACATTTGGCACGCAAATATCGCACCAACTCGGCGATAATTGCGTGCGATGGCCTATGGTCGGACCCACCGGCCATGCCGCCGGTGGGGCAGGACGCTTGCCTGTAGCACACGGGGCGAGTCCGCGACACCTCGCAAGGAGCTCCGCCTACCGCGAGGAGCAAGACCATCGCGGACTCGCGGGAATCGCTGCCTTTAGTCGCACATCCCGCGTCCCGTGCTCTGACCACTCCTATCAGATCAAGAGCGTGACCGAAGTTCATCGGGACGCCTCTTCGCACCGCATGGACTCCTAATATCCTAGAGAGGAACCGTCGAGTATATTTTATCTCTCGAAATGAGTATAGTATGGAAAAGTCCTCAAAATAACCAACTCAGTCAACCCCACCAACGGAGTGTTCATCGGCGGCGTGATTTCCCACCTAGTTCTCCAGAATCGCGGGAGAAATGGAATTTCTCCTGACGGGCCTTGGGCTATTTAAGGGCGAGCACGAGTCGGAGCGGCACTCTTCGCAAATTCTTCAATTACTACGTGGAGTCACCGTCATCCGAGACATCGGATCGAAGGATGGAGGCCTTGCTGCCGTAGCCCTGGTCCCATCCTGGAACGACCTCAGCTTCGTGGTAGACACTCTACTTCCTTGGGAAGCCCCAGCATTGCGCCTGGGTCCCCGACCTCGGGAGTAGAGTCATCGTGGTGATTGCCTGTTAGGGAACAGACTTTAACATCCGATCGAGCGCCCGGACGACGTTCGATCGCCAGCCTACGCTCTCGTACCCGAATACCCGAAGTGTGCAGTCCGAGATGCGCCAGTCGCGCTTCGCTGCACGGGAGGAAATTCTATAACCAGCTTCTCTGGTTTTTCGTCCTCCTCGCTTGGCACCGAGGAGGTCAGCCGTCCCTTCCGGACGGCCCCGCTATGTGCACTCGGGGGGATTGAATCCGCCTCGAGCAAGCGCATTAATTGAACGCTAGATAACTAGCGCGTGAGTAACGCGGGTTGGCATCCGTGTACTTAGTTGCACTCTGCAACTAGTGCCAACCGATCGTACCGCCACATAAAAACTGCTATCCGTAAATTCAAGGGCTATCGCATTCTGTTTCAGAAGCGACCCCGAATCCGGCGTAACGCGTGCACGACGACGCTCACGGTTTGTGCGAGCGCGAGCGAGAGAGCGAATGAATGAGACCAAGAGAGCGCGTTCGATAATCACGGGCGCGCGCTACCTCTCCCAACGCTTACCATCCTTGTCACTCTCCACACGAACACGCTTCTCGCGACCTACTCCATATCCCGGTAAACGTCGCTACACCTAACAAAAATAACTCAAGTACCAAAATTAACACACTAACAAATTATTGTTCAGTCTTTAATCCCAATTTAATACGAAATCCGAAACATCAAATGCCGATGATGACGGATGATGACAGGTGTCCCTGAGACCCTCAAAACCACTGAGGCATCTTCAAAAAAAACCTTCAAATTCCTATCATCTATTCCGGCACACGTCGCGTACATCGCCCTTCAGGAGGCTACGGGAATCCCTAAAAATCATCCTTCGGTCGAATATTCGCCGTCCCGAAATTGTTTTCCCCAGTATGACGTCAAGAACGGTGAAACCAATTAAAAGCTTCGCTACAATATCGCGAAACGTTTCATTGGCGCCCAACGTGGGGCACGAAAGCCTTGCATAATATCCTGACAATGTACGAAATTAAACGTTCGTGGAAATCACGAAACGTTTCATTTTCAATTCTATTTTCGTTTAAACGAAACGTCACAAGCTCTCGCATTTTCACGAAACGTCACAATGGCGTCCCACGTGGGCTCGAAAAGCCTTCGCTCATATCGCGAAACGTTTCATTGGCGCCCAACGTGGGGCCCGAAAGCCTTCCAAAATTTCCTGAAAATGTACATACGAACGGACGTATTAAGAAACGCGCGAACTAATTTATAAAATAGATAGTTAGCCGTTGCAATCACCACTAGCTCGTATAGCCAGCGTACGCTGAGAAAATTCCTATTTCAGGTATTTTGTAATAAGAGAAAACATACAACGAGAAGCGAGCACTCGCGCACGCAGCGTGCTCGTTCTCTCTTAGGCAAGCCGAGTAAATATCTCGAGCAAAAGTACGAGACGATCCTTGTCTCAAACATATCACAAAAACGAAGCATAAGAGAAGCGAGTATCCGCACGTCGTGCTTGCTCGCTCTCTCTCGTGGGAGAGGAAATAATATCCCGTGGTAAAGACGAATATTTCGTCCGTCTCACTCTCGCCAAGCCAAATTCAAACGCGCAATCTCGAGCACGAAGGCCTACAATTTGGCAAGGCCACGCGATTCCCAAGCGCCGAGCGAGAGCAAAAAAGGAAAAAGAAAAACTTTTTTTCTGTCGCGCGCTCGTCGCGGGGATTAGCGAGGCCTCGAACTCGACTCGAAATTCCGAACAAAGAAAAAAAAATAATAACACCAAGCCCGAGTCTCAACTCGAGTATTGCGCAAGGCCACGCGTGAGACGTAAATACCCAATAAGTATTTACCACGGAGACGCGCTTCAAGTCAAAAGAAATTGAACGTACCGCTCGGTGCGCGAGGAGTACCTCCCCTCTTCCCACACCGAGGCTTAGCGCGCCGAAATGAGCGAGACCCGGAAGGGGAATCCTCCTCAGGAGGGGCGGGCGATAAACCTCCCGCCCCGTGCCGCTACAGACTCGGCCCTCGCGACCGGCCTACCCACCGAACCCGACGCCCTCCCAAATGTGTGGAGCGAGCCGCGGGGAGGTGAGAGGGGGGCGCGTCGCAGGGACGACGGTACCGGGAAAGGAACGAGGGGTCTTCCTGCTTGGAACCCCAATATTTCTGACCCGCACATACCCGAGGCGGATAACGCTCGTCTCACACCGGAAGAATCCCAATTATCCTTATCAACCATACAGGAGATGATGGCCAACATCCAACGCCGAGTTGATGATGACGCTAAGGCGCTGACGGCCACACTCCTCTCAATTAACGAGACCTTGCTAAACAGCTCGAGTCCCTGGAGGACGTAATCAACACACAAGTCCGGAGTTTACTCCAGAGACCTCCGGACGCGAACTCGACCATCGAGCATTGGGGAAATGACCCCCTCTCATCCACGCGCCACGGCGTCCCTACGTCGCGTGGACTTCGCGCTACCCAAGAGGAAGCACATCCTATCCAAGAGGAACGACTCCTCAACCTGGGAAACTTGGGCTTACCGGAACGGTACGCTGAAGAAATCCACCAGCGTCATGGGAATCCCATCAGGGAAAACCCCACTACCGACTCACCTTGCACTCTTCCAGCACCACGGGAAGGTATTCCCGCGTGCACAAGCGCGGGAGTGATGAAGATAAATGCCCCCACCTTTGGAGGACATGATCACGAACTCCCGTGGCAATTTCTAACGGATCTGAGGGAGTACCATCGAGTATTCGGCACCCGCTATGATTTCAAGATAATCGTATCTCAATGCCTCTCGGATCTTGCCCTCCAATGGTGGAAGATAGCGAGAAATGACATCCACTCCTGGGAATCGCTCGAACAAATGTTCCTCGAGCGATTCTGGAGTGAGGACCGTCAATATAGAGCCAAAAATCAAATTGAATACGGATGGTTTGATCCTCTAAAGAAGGAGTCCCGTTTTGGGTACGCTCTCTCATTGATCGGTCTGGCTAAAGATCTTCGGCCGCCGCTCTCCGACAAGGAGATCATCAGCAAAATACGACGGCATTTCCCGGAGGAGGTCCGAATGATCGTCCGAGCAAAATGCATCGACACCATTTCGAGTCTCCTGGACCTATTGTCCTCTCTGGACGAAGAGGGACCGGGAAACAAGGAGCGTGACGGGTCAGGCCGTCCGCCTCGACCAACGTTTGCGGGGTTCTCTCGGGAACCTCCGCGTCCAGAATCCCATCCGGGGAATATAAAGCCTCCTCGATACGGGCACCCTAGAGGGCCACCCGAAAAGGGACAATTCCCCGAGAACCGCAGGGACAACCGCAAGGTCTTCCAGAGCCTTGAACTCACCGAATCAGCCTCTGAGACGGTCGCCGATCCTCCCGTTCCCTCCGAGCAGGGAAACGAGCAGACGTCACCCCCTCCTGCTACGCCATAAGGGAGGTGACGCTCGGCCTGGGCAGGGATGTGAGAGGCGACCTCTTAGCATCCCGGTGTCTGCGCTAGTAGACACGGGAAGCCAAGCAACAGCAATAGGATTGGACCTCTTCAACAGTCATCGGGCCCTTCAGGCGTGTCCCACTCTTCCACTAACAAGGACAACTGTCACAGGAGCGACACGGGGACGTGCAACTCCTGTAACCAAACAAATATACGCGGAGATCGACATCCTGTCGATCAAGGTGCAGCACACTATATTAATTGTTCCCAATCTCACGAGCCCGTGCATCTTAGGGATAGACTTCCTCGTAAGAACGCGGTCCGTGATAGATCTGGGACAATACCACATAACTCTCGACAGCAGGGAGGATGATAGGGCCCATCAATCCATACCCCTGCAAGCTACCTATCTAGACACGCATATCTCCGATCGAGGAGAAATGCTCGACTCTGAGGAAGTCACCGATTCAGAATTGGACCAAAAGGTCTCATAAACCACCGGCCTCATAACCTCCGAGAAGGAAAAGCTCAGGATCCTTCTCGAGAAAAACAAACTAGTCTTTAATAAAAATCCTGGTTTGCTCCGATCAGACCAACACGTGTAGAAGGTCAAACCGCACGTGCCATTCAAGGCAATGAGCTACCCCGTGCCCCTCGCCTACCGCTCAGCAGTCGATGAGGAAAAACGGGTACTCATTAATCAAAAAATAATTCAGCGCTCAAAAAGCCCTTACAGCAGCCCACTCTAGATATCCCGAAAAAAGGATGGCGGAGTCAGGCTGTGTCCGGACGCGAGACGCATAAACCAGATATTGGAACCGGACCATAAACGCATGGAGACCGCGGAAGAATTGTTCCAGGAATGTCGCAGTGTGGCATTCCTGTCCACCTCGACATGCGTGCCAGTTTTTGGCAGGTCCCCTTACACTCGGACTCACGGAAATACACCGCCTTTTCCCATCGCGGGAAAACTTACGAATTCCGCGTGACGCCCTTTGGTCTCTCCACCAGCATGGCTAGTGTGGTGAGAGGACTCGAAAGGGTCCTTCAAGGGCTTCACGACGTGACCAACTTCGTGGACGATATCTTATGCACCTCTGAGTCTTTTGAGGAACACCTCACATGCCTCGAGGAGCTGTTCCAAAATCCTTGGAACATGGACTGACTCTAAGCCTGGAAAATCTTATCTCTGTAAAGAGGAGACTAAAATTTTTTGGGCACATCCCGTCACGGGATGGTATAAGATCTGACATACCAGTGACAGTGGACACCTGCCATCTAAGACCACGATCACTCGTCTCGTCCCTGTCCTTACAACAGAGACGGGACCACTCTACCCGTCCCTGTCCTCACAACAGAGACGGCACCAACCTTCCTATCCCTGTCCTTACAACAGAGACAGGACCACTCTACACACCCCTGTCCTGGCAACAGAGACGGCATCACTCATCTCGTCCCTGTCCTTACAACAGAGACGGCACCACTCTACCCGTCCCTGTCTTTACAACAGAGACGGCATCACTCCTCCCGTCCCTGTCCTTACAACAGAGACGGCACCAAGGGCACATCCCGTCACGGGATGGCATAGGACCACTATACATCATGGACAAAACAACTCCAACAAGCGCCCTGCGAGGACCCAGCCATCGAGGAGGCGTGCACCCGCAAGAGTGCACGGGGTCATCGTGTTACGGGGAAGAGGTAACAAGGTCGTCGCGCACCGGGGAAAGAGACTCCGACCTTGGAGGGGCCATGTAACGGTTCACTTGCCCAGGTGGGCATCCGTCACATTTGGCACGCAAATATCGCACCAACTCGGCGATAATTGCGTGCGATGGCCTATGGTCGGACCCACCGGCCATGCCGCCGGTGGGGCAGGACGCTTGCCTTTAGCACACGGGGCGAGTCCGCGACACCTCGCAAGGAGCTCCGCCTACCGCGAGGAGCAAGACCATCGCGGACTCGCGGGAATCGCTGCCTTTAGTCGCACATCCCGCGTCCCGTGCTCTGACCACTCCTATCAGATCAAGAGCGTGACCGAAGTTCATCGGGACGCCTCTTCGCACCGCATGGACTCCTAATATCCTAGAGAGGAACCGTCGAGTATATTTTATCTCTCGAAATGAGTATAGTATGGAAAAGTCCTCAAAATAACCAACTCAGTCAACCCCACCAACGGAGTGTTCATCGGCGGCGTGATTTCCCACCTAGTTCTCCAGAATCGCGGGAGAAATGGAATTTCTCCTGACGGGCCTTGGGCTATTTAAGGGCGAGCACGAGTCGGAGCGGCACTCTTCGCAAATTCTTCAATTACTACGTGGAGTCACCGTCATCCGAGACATCGGATCGAAGGATGGAGGCCTTGCTGCTGTAGCCCTGGTCCCATCCTGGAACGACCTCAGCTTCGTGGTAGACACTCTACTTCCTTGGGAAGCCCCAGCATTGCGCCTGGGTCCCCGACCTCGGGAGTAGAGTCATCGTGGTGATTGCCTGTTAGGGAACAGACTTTAACATCCGATCGAGCGCCCGGACGACGTTCGATCGCCAGCCTACGCTCTCGTACCCGAATACCCGAAGTGTGCAGTCCGAGATGCGCCAGTCGCGCTTCGCTGCACGGGAGGAAATTCTATAACCAGCTTCTCTGGTTTTTCGTCCTCCTCGCTTGGCACCGAGGAGGTCAGCCGTCCCTTCCGGACGGTCCCGCTATGTGCACTCGGGGGGATTGAATCCGCCTCGAGCAAGCGCATTAATTGAACGCTAGATAACTAGCGCGTGAGTAACGCGGGTTGGCATCCGTGTACTTAGTTGCACTCTGCAACCAGTGCCAACCGATCGTACCGCCACATAAAAACTGCTATCCGTAAATTCAAGGGCTATCGCATTCTGTTTCAGAAGCGACCCCGAATCCGGCGTAACGCGTGCACGACGACGCCACGGTTTGTTCGAGCGCGAGCGAGAGAGCGAACGAATGAGACCAAGAGAGCGCGTTCGATAATCACGGGCGCGCGCTACCTCTCCCAACGCTTACCATCCTTGTCACTCTCCACACGAACACGCTTCTCGCGACCTACTCCATATCCCGGTAAACGTCGCTACACCTAACAAAAATAACTCAAGTACCAAAATTAACACACTAACAAATTATTGTTCAGTCTTTAATCCCAATTTAATACGAAATCCGAAACATCAAATGCCGATGATGACGGATGATGACAGGTGTCCCTGAGACCCTCAAAACCACTGAGGCATCTTCAAAAAAAACCTTCAAATTCCTATCATCTATTCCGGCACACGTCGCGTACATCGCCCTTCAAGAGGCTACGGGAATCCCTAAAAATCATCCTTCGGTCGAATATTCGCCGTCCCGAAATTGTTTTCCCCAGTATCACGTCAAGATCGGTGAAACCAATTAAAAGCTTCGCTACAATATCGCGAAACGTTTCAGTATATTGTTTATACTTTGTACATAAAACATATTAAATTTATCAGCTATATTACCTCCCATCGTGTCATCCAATATCTCAAAGTCTATGTTTTCTACTTCCCGTGTACCCATTGGTCCTTCTTTAATTAATTCTTTTGATGTTTTCCACATTTTTGTCGGGTCCTTCTTATTGTCGTCTATCATCTTTTCATAATATTCCTTTTTCTTTTCTCTTATTAATTTAACCACCGTATTTCTTTCTATTTTAAATTTCTGCCACTTTTCCTCCAAGCCAGTGAAAACTGCTACTTTGTATGCCTCATCTCTTCTTCTCGCTGCTACTGTGATATCTTCCGAATACCATTTTTTCGCGTCCCAAACCCTTGGAATCTTGACTGTTCTTTTCGGTGCAAACGTATCGAGTGCATCCACTATGTTATCAACAAGAATTTTTGCTCGTTGGCTTGCATCTACCACTTCCATTTGTCTTGTGGTAGTGCTCAACATCCTTGAAAATTCCTTCGCATCGATTTTACTATAGTTTCTTGCTTTATATTCTCTGCACTCATTCTTTTTCGTCCTGTTACCTAATGTGACTTTTATCCATCCATGGTCCGTTATTTTTGGTTCATGCTCCACCTGAACTTGTACACTCATATTAGCAAATAATAAATCTATAATTGTTTGGCTATTTTGCGTTATTCTCGTTGGCTTATTAACATATTGCTTCATCCCTAGACTCATCATTCCTGTTATTAACTTCTTTTTATAGAACGTTTCTACTGTAACATCGATTTTAAAGTCACCTATTATCAAACAGTCTCCTTTTATTGTTAGTTCCTCAGTAATGTCTTCTATGTATCGTATAAAGTCGGCATCCGACACACTTGGTGAGTGATACACAACTGCGATCACTCCTTTATAATGTTCGTCCTTAACCTCTATTCCAGCACACCAACAGTTCGACTCTATTTTACTTATTGGTATCCTATCAAATTTAACACCGTCTCTGACGTATAAGATCACACCACCTGTGTTCCTATTCTCCGCATCACATCTGACTATACCGTATCCCGGTATATACACTTCACTGTTTTCTATTTCGGTCGTCACCCTGGTCTCTGATAACGCTATAATTGCAGGTTTCATTCTGTCCACTACTTGGTATCGTATTTCTTCCTTGTGTGCAATAAGACTTTGCGCATTCGTATACCATAACGTTTCTTCCTGCTGTAGTTGCTAATCGTCCCAGCCTGCTCTCCTCTTCTCTTCTTGGATTGCTCTTTTATACGTAGGGCATTCCCGATCAAGTGCATCATGTTCCGTATTTATCTCTAGGTTGAATGCTCTGTTTTTGAACACACAGTTTATACACTTGCTTTCCGCCGCTGTACACTTACTCGCTTCGTGGTTTCCGGCACATTTATGACAGGTTTCCTCTCTTGTGCAGTTCTTTGCTATATGATAGTAGCCCCAACATTTGTAGCATCGCTTCACATTGATGTGGTTGTATACCGGACACTTTCTCCATCCCACGCTGATCTTGCCTTTCATCAATACCGCTTGATGGGTTCCTCCATCGACTATCATTATTATTGAGCCTTCGTGTCTTCCTTCTTTGTTTATTCTTTTGACGATTTTAATTTCCCTTCCTTCAATTTCTTCCATTGCGTTCTGCTTCTTTATTGTTTCAACCAGCTCATCGTCTGCCAACTCTAATTCGTCCGTCTCCATGTTGACAATCTTAATTTTCGGTTTTTGTTGCATCGTTTCGGTGACTTTGAAACCTTCGCCCATTTTCTCCTGGACTATGGTCTTTAACTTTTCTGTTTCTTCTGTCGTTTCACAGCCCAAAATCACTGTTCCATTACTCCCTTTCTTTAACCTTGTTACTCCCACAGCCATGTTTTTTATGTCGACCTTTTCTTTGATCGTCTTTTCTGTGGCCTCACTTTCTTGTTTTTCTTTAGGCTTGATAATTATGACCTTCTATTTTTCCTTTTCTTTGACGGCTCCTGAATATGTTTTTGTTACTTCCCGTGCTGGACCTAAGACTCCTCCTTGCAGCATCCTCTTGATTTCTTCGATTTCACTCTTCATACTTCCTAATTCTTCTTGAACTATTTCTTTAATAATAATCTTAACTTCGTTCTTGCATGCAACTTCATCCTTTAAGTCTTTCCCAGTTTTCACCAACCAGTCTATTTTTACTTCCATATTTGCTGACGCACTCATAACTCTGCTTGCGGTATTTGACCCAGTTGAACCGAATCGGTCTCTGTTGAAACTGCTGCTACCTGCCACGGGTGTCGAATTCTTCGGGGTTTCGTCAACTGGGAAGTTTTCGAGGGTACCCTTACACTGCACTAATTCTCTGTTTTTATCGTACACCTTATGCTTATTCACACATCCCGGATGATAAAACAGTTTCGGACACGTCTTACATCGTACTGCCACGTTTTTGATCGCTTTTCTGCAACCTGAGCATCGATATTCATCGTACTCAGTCGTGGTATCCATTGTCAGTATGGTCGGTAATTGACCATCCCGCACTGCGTTATTCCGTATTGCGCGCTCTTACCGTGCCACCGTGGCAGCGGTAATGGTCGCCGTCACCTTCTTCGCGAATCAAACAATGTCAGTCCCAAGAAGGTTCACAGGCCCGCGATCCCGACGGGTATCAGAATCATCGATAGTTCAAATTGTTCACCACACAAAACTGATCACTTTGTTATAGTTTTTATTTTTGTTGCACACTTTTTTCCACCAAAAAATTGAGAGAGAGAGCGAGAGAGAGAGAGAGAGAGCGAGAGAGAGAGTGAGCGAGAGAGAGAGAGAGCGAGAGAGAGAGCGAGAGAGAGAGAGAGCGAGCGAGAGAGAGAGAGAGAGAGAGAGCGAGAGAGAGAGAGAGAGCGAGAGAGAGAGAGAGCGAGAGAGAGAGAGAGAGCGAGAGGGAGAGCGAGAGAGAGAGCGAGAGAGAGAGAGCGTGAGAGAGAGGGGGGAGAGGGAGAGGGAGGGGGAGGGAGAGGGAGGGGGAGGGAGAGGGGGAGAGAGATGGAGCGACCGCATCGCATGCATGTGAGATAGAGCGACTCATCTGCATGTATAAAGACATATACACTTTAGACATTCAACGATTAAAGCGATTGCGTTTAACTGGGTGTAATCCCAAACAAACCGCTGCGCACGTCTTCGAACATCTATTGCATCTCAAGGCCAAAATGCTTGGGACATTCGCAAAAGAAAACAATTATGCGAATGATATTGCAAGCGCTTCGGGGATGTCGTCGAAAAAGTTGATGTCAGCAAAAATCTAAAAGTCTGTAGAAAAATATATAATGAACAAATTCACACGGCACCAAGGCTGCAGCTGTTATAGAAAATGAATATAAACCGTGATTGAGAGGTATACACTTTCAGCGTACATAGGAAAAACGCACCGTTAAAATGTCGATTCAGCATCACGTGTCATCTCAAGATCAAAATGCCTGAGATATTCACGAAAGAATAAAATTATGTGATTGATTCTGCGAGCGCTTCGTGAATCCCGTCGGAAAAGTTCATGTCAGCAAAATCGTAAAGTCTGCAGAAAAATATATAACGAAAAAATGCACACGGCACCAAGGATGCGGTTGTTATAGAAATGGAATATAAATCGTAATTGAGAGGTACACACTTTCAGGCAATGTTTGAATTGATCGCGGAGTGCCTCGCGCAGAGGTATGACGGATAATATTGAAAAAAATCTTTGCGAGCAAGGGGCTCAAATTAGTGCGGTCAAAGCGAATAGAGTTTGAATGTAAGGAAGATTTGCCACCAAATACTACTGCCTATTGTTTGATCTTGCACGATCGCTTTGATGAATATTGTCCATTGACAAACATGGTTCGTAAAATTGTATAGATCAGCAATTAACCCCCGCTCAATGAATAAATAATTTAAAGACGAGTTTCTTAAATATTGACGTCAATCATTAATTAATCTTGCTATCGACTTGATCGAGCCAATACATCTTCGTTATGTCTGTACCTACATTTGTCGATCTACAAGGGTTCATTGTTGGGAGAAACTTTTTCGTGAAGGAAGTAGCGATTCTGAGAGCGGGATGTGTACTCTCTCATTACATTTTCGCGAGTATCATAACATGGAGACTTCTCACAAAATCTGTGAGATACAAAGCGTCATGGCTCATTCGGAATCACCATGGCCTAAAGTAGGCCTATGGAAACGTTCCATATAGCATGGCACAAGGCTTAATAACGGCCGCAGTTGTGGGCCCAACGGAAGACGATATGTATCCTATCGTATATGTTGACGGCCATGTAAAACGAGAATGGTTAGCCGATATATTAAATATGAAAAATGATCTAGTTATTGAAACGTTGGACGTGAACTTTAGCAATATGGATACCTAAAGTAAATTAGGCGTAAGCTATACTCTACGATGCGAAAGCATGAAAAAACATTGTGCATTACAAAATGTATTTAAAATGTTTCATTGTTGGTTGAATCATACAGATTCATGCAAATAAACGAGATGTGACATTATGTGATTTTTTAATTCTGTGCCGGGAGATATTTTGTCTAAGCACGGTAACGGGAACGAACGAGAACTCAAATCGGGATCTGGTGCGAGAACCCATCACCTTCGGCCGTCCACCCCGCGCGCGTGCATCCGCAATACCCGGGGCGCCAGAGACTTCGTTTCTCCGGTCGTCTTAACCGGAATACCTGGGGTCGGGGTGATCAAACCCGACCCACCAAACGGAGCTGGAGAACTCTATGATTTTTGTTTCACCGGAATCATAACCGGTATGACCTGGGAGTCTGGAGACCTCCCTGATTTTTGTTTCACCGGAATCATAACCGGTATGACCTGGGAGTCTGGAGACCTCCCTGATTTTTGGATCGCCGGAATCATAACCGGACCAACTGGATACACTTACACGGGAGGACGGTTGCGGTAAAGCACGGCCGCTCAGGCTGTGGGTTATGGTAGAGGGGTCGAGATTCACTGAGGAGTAGCTTTACTTGCACCGATATCTGTCACTTACGCGACACCGGTAACATCACAAGTAAAATAAAACGAAGTTTTATTTTATTGTGCGGGAGCTGGTGGGTTAACCACCCGTGGACTTTCTACGGAGACGGAACTTAACCGCGAACACAAAATGCACGCGGAAACGTCATCCGAACGTGAACGAGAGAGCACGACGGCGTGCCTCTAGCGCGAGACCGAGAGCGCGACGTCACGGGCGCGAGAGAGACGCGACACGTCTCTCCATCGCGACGTCTGATCGACAACTCGTTCACGATATCTCTCAAAATCGGAAGCGACCGCGATCTTGGAGACAACCGTCTCACGCGAAGGTTCGGTAGCAACTCTCTTACGATAGCCGGAAAATCGGGAGCGATCGCGATTTTGGAGACAACTGTCTCACGCGAAGATTCGTTAGCAACTCTATGTACCTCGCGCCACCAAGACCGGCGCGCGAGGGATTATGCGAGAGCGAGACAGAGCGCGTTAACAGAAAAAATGTCAACACGCTCGCGGCATCGGACCATGCGAAATCGCCGGTTCAAGCGAGAACTTTATCTCGTATAATATCGAGAGCTGATATTATTTCGGGAACTGGAATATTCTAATAGAATATTCCTTTCGGAATCTATATTTTCTGCCCGAGTTACCCCGAAAACAGAACGGTAACAAATCGGGACCTTTTCTCATCGGTAACATGGAGGCTCTCGGAAATCGCATCCCCGGGTCACCGTGCGAAAGCGGGCAAAGCTTCTGTCCAGAAGCGCGGCGCGGAGATCTCCAGCTTCCGCCCGTAACCCAAACGGCCCGCTCTCCAGCACGATGCACCACTACGGTGGGGCGCCGGCGTTTCAGCCGGGCGTGCACCGATTGCCCGAGAGGCCTCACTGGGTGCATCCCTCGGTCAGGATTGCTCGGTGCGTCTAGCCACACGCCGCTCGACCGAGTTCCGCACGCCAACCTAAATAAAACGAAAACACAACCCAAAACCTCAACGTAACAAGACAAACATACTAGAGAAAAGACCCTTAACACAAACGGATGGGTCGCAACCCGGGCATCGAGAGCATATCTTGATCATCGGTAGCCTTTCTGTGACGTGTCTTAAAAAATCACGTCACAACTCCCCACCCCTTAAGGGTGGTTACTGAAGGGAACTACGTGATCTCTGCTAAGCAAAAGCCATAGCTAAAATGCACAAGGTAGCAATCATTGTCCTTCCCAGTTGCAGTGGATAGCTTAAATGGTGGGAAGGACCGAGACCTACTGCGGGGAACCAAGCACCCGCAGCGCGAGAAAGGAATCCAGAACACCAAACAATTATTCGTATTCAATGGCTAAAATTCATCTCTCCCGTTAAAGTCGGTAGCCTAAAGGTGGGAGAGATCGAGATCTACCGTGGGCGACTAATCGTCCCACAGCACGAGAAAATAAAACTGCAAAACACAAATTACAAAATATGTGTGTTTTTGCACAAACGGTAGCATGGTTGTCTCTTCAAGTTACAATTCGGTAGCCTTATCGTAATATTGGGGAAGAGACCGAGACCTGCCGCGGACGGACAACCGCCCTGCGACGCGAGAAATAAAGGATCAATCTAGATCCACTCGTACCACCACCAGGGACGGAACCAACCCAATCGTAAGCGGACTCACCAAATTAGCCGTTACGTCCTTACTTCCGTGGTGACTCCGGGAACTTTACGGGAACCGCTCCAACTTTTCCATCACCTTCTCCGGGGTAATTAGTGCCGAGAACTGAGTCGCGTCGTCGCGATTCACGGGAACTGCGAGATCTATTTTCCTCGGCGGCGAATCAGGGGCCTAGCCCCGTATCACGGGAACTACGGGACATCACTGTCCTGCACGAGAACTGGGGCCGGAGGCCCCTCACGGCGTGAACTGCGGGACGTTGCCGCCCAGCGCGAGAACCCAGGCTAATACCTGTATTACGAGAACTGTCAGGCGTTGTGGCCTCTGCGAACGCCATGGCTAGAGGCCGGGCTGGCATGGCGGGGATCCATTGCCGTGTTTCCACTTCGCACGAGAACCATGGGCCAGAGGCCCACATTGCGGGAACTGTGAGGCTTTGTTGCCTTACGCGAGAACTCTAAGCCAGAGGCCCAAATTGCGGGAGCTGTACGGCGTTATTGACTTACGCTAGAACTCTGGGCCAGCGGCCCAGCCTACTTGCGTCCGACCCGACGTTAACTATTACGTCATCCCAAGGAAGGTTTTCCTTCGGGGGAGACGTATCGGTAGCTGAGGGTGTACCTTGTAACTGCCTTCGCCGGTTTGCGGGTTCGGTAACTGGTCGGCGTGGTGTCGCTACACGGGAGCTTGTCGAGAAAGTAAATCGTCAAGGTTAATAACGGGAGGCAGAGGAGAGTTCCTCACTCGCCTCCTTCTCCGTCTCCCCGATTGCAAAGGGGTAACGGGTCGTGGTCACGCCTGACGGTCTTATCGGTAGCATGAGAGACGCCGGTAGTCCGGACATTCCCTATGCCGGTGACCCGTTTTGCCGTAATTGCAGCAGCTGGGTTCACTCGGCTTTTCGGTAGCTTCCGTGGTCTTCAGGGGACCACTCGGTAGCGGGGGTGCGACTTTGCCCGCCGTGTTCCTCCGGAACTGGTCCATAAAGGGACCTCGGGAATCACTGGCGTGGCGGCGCAGACCGCGAGAGGTTGCGCTCAAGTATCGCCTTTTCGGGAGCTGACGTCCGCTTGTTGCATGGTAGCAACAAGGTGTCCAATATCTCGAGAGCGTCGTGGCTGCGTTAGGCGTCACGCGTCGGCCGCCTGGGCGCGACGCGGTCAGGTCGGCTGTCCCATGGTCGAGCTCCGCGGGCCCAGTGCCAGGTCCGCTATCGGTAAAACCTCGTCCGCTTCTTCGGACGAGCGTTACGAGAGCCCTGACGGGAGCTCAGGTACCCTTTCTCCGGTCGCCATGGGGTATTCCCCCCGGGACACATGGAGCATGAGAGAGTGACTGGCTGAATCGAGAGCTAAGGGATTGTATCCCTTTTCGTCGAATGTGATTCGACGACATCGAGAGCGGCAGACAGACCAGAAAAAATAATAATCAAAAAAAACTATAACCCTGTCTGTTTGAAAAAATACAATTTTTCCAAAAAGGCGAGATCGGGGGGAACTTTTCTTCCCCTGTCCGAGAACCCTGAAACAGGATCGCCTGCGAGAGCGGAGAGAGTAAAAAAAAATCAAAGAAAACAAATCCTCTCTATCCGAAATACATTTTCGGATTTCGTGAGCTGAGGGAATCTGAATTCCCTTCCGTCGAAAGAATCCGACGGAAACGAGACCGCGAGAGAGAAGAAAAAAAAGAATTAAAAAAAATTCTCTCGATCCGAAAGAAATATTCGGATTTCGGGAACTGGGGGAATTTGGAATCCCTTTCGTCGAAAGAACATGACGAAATCGAGAACGCAAGAGACATAAAAAACAAATATTCATCTCTCGATCCGAAATAAATTTTCGGATTTCCGGGAACTGGGGGAATTTGAATTCCCTTCCGTCGAAAGAATACGACGGAATCGAGAACGCGAGAGGAAACAAAAAAAATAATAATAAAAATTACCTCTCGATCCGAAATAAACTTTTGGATTTCCGGGAACTGAGAAATTTTATTCCCTCCCGTCGAGTGAATTCGACGGGACGTGAGCGAGAGAAAATTAATAAAAAAACAGAAAACAAAAAAATGGATATTGTCTCTCGGCCCGAAAGGAATTTTCGGGTCTTCGGGAACTGGGGGAATTTTTATTCCCCTCCGTCGAACGAATCCGACGAGGTCGAGATCGATAGAGAAAAAAGAAAAAAAATGAAAAAATAAAAGAATTGCTTCTCTCTATCCGGGAACGGTACAGAAACCTCAAATCGAAATAAAATTCCGATGAGGCTGGAGCAAAACGGGAGAAGAAAAAAAATAAAAAAATAAAAATCCTATTGGCTCTGCTCGAGATCTGTAAAGGGAAGAAAAAAAAACAAACAAAAAGAAATTGTTAAACCCACTTACATCGGGAACGCACGACGCATAATCAAGTTTTACTTGATTAGGCGGGCCACCTCGGAGACACCCGATGTGTGGTATCGCGCGGGTCTCGCCGTGAGGTACGAGAACGGAGCCCGAGAACGATTTTCGTCGTTCTTGAAAATTCGAGAGCCGACCGAAAAGAACAAAAGAAAAGAAAAAACAGAACAAAAAAAATCTTTTCAGACTAACGGGAGCAATTATTCGGGTCTCGAAAGGTCATTTTCGAAAACCCGGTAGCAGATCGAAAAAAAAAACGCAAAAAAAAAACGAAAAGACGACAAAACAAAAAAACACGCAAAACAGAACAACAGACAAATACAACATTTCGATATCGAGATCCCCGAGAAAATCTATGAAATTCTCGGGTAACGAGAGCAGAAAAATCTCGAAATAAATTTTTTCGAAATCCCGGGAGCGAACAAACGGAAACAAGAAACAACTTTAACAAAACGAATTACACGACAAAAAAAGACACTAGCAAATTGAAAGGATGGAGCACATAACATGAAAAAATTTCATATCGAGAACTCGATTTCGTTTCCGAAATCAGCGAGAGCAAGCTTGGAATTTAACAGTTTTTTTTGTCAAATTCACAACCACGGGAGCTAGCATTTTTTTTTGTCTTCGAAAATAAATTTTCGAAGTGCTTGGGATCGCGGAAAGAACCAAATAAAGGTTTTTTCTATTCTTTCCCTACGAAATAATTTTTCGAAGTCGCGAGAGCACCGGGGAGGTCGAAGGATAACTCTCCCCGCTACCGAGAACGACGCAACTCCGCGGAGCCTCGCATCACGGAAACCACGCAGGGAAAAAAATCGTATTAATTTTTTTTTTTTGAAAATTAAATTTTCCGACTGCGCTGGGATCTCACCGGAAGATGATCAATAATCCAAATCCAATATGATCAATAATCCTTGGGAATCGAGAACACTTATTTTTGTTTCCACGGGAGCACTTTTTTTTTCTTCGGGAGCACTCTTTTTTTTCTCGAGAGCACATTTTTTTATTTTAATTCGGTAGCAATCGCGAACGTTTATTTCCGAAGAAAACTTCGGGAACACACGAAAACGCGTTACGAGAACTAAGAGAAAAAAAAATATTTCTTTTTCTCGACGAGAGCAAGAAAGGTGGAAAAAACGGAAAAATAAATAATAATTAAATTATTCTTTTCCTTCATTCCCCTTAAACTTTTACCGAGAGCAGCTACTCGCCGACGTGCCCCACGTTGGGCGCCATTTGTGACGGAAGATATTTTGTCTAACCACGGTAACGGGAACGAACGAGAACTCAAATCGGGATCTTGTGCGAGAACCCGTCACCTTCGGCCGCCCACCCCGCGCGCGTGCATCCGCAATACCCGGGTCGCCAGAGACTTTGTTTCTCCGGTCGTCTCAATCGGAATAACTGGGGTCGGGGTGATCAAACCCGACCCACCAAACGGAGCTGGAGAACTCCGTGATTTTTGTTTCACCGGAATCATAACCGGTATGACCTGGGAGTCTGGAGACCTCCCTGATTTTTGTTTCGCCAAAATCATAACCGGTATGACCTGGGAGTCTGGAGACCTCCCTGATTTTTGGATCGCCGGAATCATAACCGGACCAACTGGATTCACTTACACGGGAGGATGGTTGCGGTAAAGCACGGCCGCTCAGGCTGTGGGTTGTGGGAGAGGGGTCGGGATTCACTGGGGAGTAGCTTCACTTGCACCGGTATCTGTCACTTACGCGACACCGGTAACATCACAAGTAAAATAAAACGAAGTTTTATTTTATTGTGCGGGAGCTGGTGGGTTAACCACCCGTGCACTTTCTACGGAGACGGAACTTAACCGCGAACACAAAATGCACGCGGAAACGTCATCCGAACGTAAACGAGAGAGCACGACGGCGTGCCTCTAGCGCGAGATCGAGAGCGCGACGTCACGGGCGCGAGAGAGAAGCGACACGTCTCTCCATCGCGACGTCTGATCGACAACTCTTTCACGATATCTCTCAAAATCGGGAGCGATCGCGATCTTGGAGACAACCGTCTCACGCGAAGGTTCGGTAGCAACTCTCTTACGATAGCCGGAAAATCGGGAGCGATCGCGATTTTGGAGACAACCGTCTCACGCGAAGATTCGTTAGCAACTCTATGTACCTCGCGCGACCAAGACCGGCGCGCGAGGGATTATGCGAGAGCGAGACAGAGCGCGTTAACAGAAAAAATATCAAAACGCTCGCGGCATTGGACCATGCAAAATCGCCGGTTCAAGCGAGAACTTTATCTCGTATAATATCGAGAGCTGAAATATTATTTCGGGAACTGGAATATTCTAATCGAATATTCCTTTCGGAATCTATATTTTCTGCCCGAGTTTCCCCGAAAACAGAACGGTAAAAAATCGGGACCTTTTCTCATCGGTAACATGGAGGCTCTCGGAAATCGCATCCCCGGGTCACCGTGCGAAAGCGGGCAAAGCTTCTGTCCAGAAGCGCGGCGCGGAGATCTCCAGCACCTCTCCAGCACGATGCACCACTACGGTGGGGCACCGGCGTTTCGTGAGACGATCGAGAGACGTTCGTGAAACATTCATGAGACGTTCGGAGACGTTCGTGAGACGTTCAAGAGACGTTCGGAGACGTTCGTGAGACGGTTATGAGACGTTCGAAGACGTCGGAGACGTTCATGAGACGTTCGGAGACGTTCGTGAGACGTTCGGAGACGTTCGTGAGACGTTCAAGGGACGTTCGTGAGACGTTCGAGAGACGTTCATGAGACGTTCGTGACACATTCGTGAGACGTTCGATGACGTTCGTGAGACGTTCGTGAGACGTTCGTGAGACGTTCGTGAGACGTTCGTGAGACGTTCGGAGACGTTCATGAGACGTTCGTGAGACGTTCGGAGACGTTCATGAGACGTTCGTGAGCCGTTCGTGAGACTTTCAAGAGACGTTCGTGAGATGTTCGTGAGACGTTCGGAGACGTTTGAGAGACGTTCGGAGACGTTCGTGAGGCGTTCGTGCGACATTCGGAGACGTTCGGAGACGTTCGCGAGACGTTCGGAGACGTTCAAGAGACGTTCGAAAGCGTTAAATAATTGTTCGAAGATGTTCAATAGATGTTCGAAGACGTTCGTAGGTTTGTTTGGGATTTCACCCTAAAAACCCTACCGCTTTAGTCGTTGAATGTCTAAAGTTAAATATATACCTCGCTCTATCTCACATGCATGCGATGCGGTTGCGCCATCTCTCATTCTCGCTCTCTTTGTCTCATGCATACGTATAATCCGATCGCTTCTCTCAGCGACACGGGTCAACCAACTTGGCTCTCAGGCGAGAGCCGCTGAATAATAAAATCTATGAAATAAACAATATAAGACAAAAATAAATAAAAGTGAATCAAGAATAAATTTTAAATGTATAAAAATCAATAATCAATGATCAATAAATCGATAATCGATATATACCCCCCTCCGCCGCTCGAACGACTTTCCCCTCCCCACGTGACGTCAGCCGCTCCGCCCACTCGCCCTCCCCGCGTGAATCCCCGCCCCGCACCCCCTCAGAGGACATGAGTTAGAACTGGACTAGCTATACTACTGCCTTGTTCCAATGAAAATTAAAATAAAAACTTAGGATCAAACCTTAAAATAATTTGTTGTAATGCTTTTGTAATACCTGTTCATTCCTGCATGTATTTTTCGAACTATGTATTGTAACGTGTTTTTTTTTTTTGGGTAACACTCGGCTGGCCCGCCGGGCCCCTTGGAATGCCCGGCGAGGGCGTCCTCCGGTTCAGGGCCACCATCGCCGCCACGACACGATTCCGTAGGGTCCTCAGTAGCCGTATATTATTTATTAATTCCGTCTGTATTTCTTTTTATTTTTATTCGGCAATGTAAACCCGACGTCGAGGTTCCTCCCCCCCCTGCGGAAGGAAGTACGCACCGTCCAGAAAGGAGACATCCGAGGCACCGAGGATGGCGAAGTCGAATTTCCGCTCTGGGCGGAAGATCGGGAAAGCGCGAAAGGTTCGCGGGCACCTGAATGATCGGGGAGGCCAAGATTCCCGCGAGAACTCCAACGTTCGCGCCTCCCACCTCACTCGGAGAGAATATTTTATTGAGGCCGGATTCATGCGCAGACTTTTCATCCCCCCACCCCCCCACTGCGAGGTTTCTCACAGCCCGTATAACACGGAGGATGAAAAGGGTTGCGGTTATTGTTCCCGCCAAGACCCGACTTTCGTGGGAGCTAGCGCGCGGATTTTATTCTTTCGTTCCGGGAGTGACGAAATTCGAAATTCGCGCTAGAGACGTAGGCCAACTCCCGGAACAATCGGCACGAGACTGCCCTCTCGCGTGAAGCTAGAGATAAAGGAGAGGAGCGGGGAGGGGCACGGGTGCACGTCCCGCACACCTGGCTTGCCGGACAGCTTCTCGCGAGGTACCGAACCGGAAGGACGTGGGACGACCAGCGTAAAGTGGCCAGTTGTTTTCTCCCGGTGAGCCTAGCGTTGCCCGTTGCAGTAATTCGCGTAGATCTCTGACCGCGTGGTCGATCCTTGATCTCGGGTATCTTTTTCGTGGCCACGGCCTCTGTCGCGTTTCCGTAATTTTCGAACTCCGTCGTACGTAGCTAGCGCGTATTGTCGGGAAATTGTGTCGTGGTTGCGCGCGGGAAGCTCAATCCCGTTTCGCGACGAGTTTCGGCTCGATTATTCTGTAAAAGTGTGAGTGAATGTGTGCCTGGAAAATTGGGACGGGTCGTCCTCGGTGATCCCTCGTCCTGCGGCGAGGCTTGTGCAAGGGGAAAGGGGGAGAGATTGCCCTCAAGCCGGGACATCTGCACGGAGAACTAGCCTCCCGTTTATCATCGGGTCGCGGGTTCGAACTCGTGCGGGCTCCCGTCTATATTAACGGCATCTACCGGGTGCCTCTTTTCCCAGTGCGGGGAGTTTCCCGGCTTCGTCGCGGGAGAGAGGTTGCCGACCATCGGCGTCCACGTAAGTAACGACCGGGGTAATTTTCACGGGATAATTCCTTCTTTGTTTAACGCTCGGCCGGGTACCCGATTAGCGGGGGCCCGGTTTTGAAATATTAGTGTGGCCGGAAGGGGAGAGAGAGGAGAGGCCAAGACGAGCTCGACGTGTATTGTGTGTGTGCGTAGGCCCCGGTCGGAATTGGTGTGTTTGTGTGTGTGTGTGTGTGGGCGCGCGAGAGTAGCTGTCTCGCGAGATTTTGCGCGTATTGTATATATTTTGTTCCCCGATTTTTGTCCCGGTGTTCCTTGCGAAGGAGGGGAATTATTAACGAAATGTGAAATAAATTCCCTGACGATAGATTTTTCTTGCCGCGCGTGATTGACACCTGACCCATCCCCTCTACCTTATCCACGAGGCTGCAGTTTGGCCGGACACTGCGTTCCCTTTTCTCATCCCGACAAGCCGATTTTCGGCTGGCGCCCTATATAAATTGTCGGGACGGGAGGAGGGGAGTTTTGTGACTCTCTCGGTCCTTTTCCCCCAGCTCTCTCGATTTTGCGGTCACAGTATGTAACTTCTTTCTAATACTTTCAAATAAAGCATGTAACATCACCCACATGTTGTATATTTGAGATGTATGCGAGCGTATGCCTCAAACAGTTTATATTATATACCTAAATATGTACCGAAACTACATGTGATATATCTGACTACATCTTAATTTATCCTTTATATAGATTTTATAAATATCTTAAAATATGCATAAAATATATTTATTTGGAACGTATTCCGTGTCAACTTCTAATGTATTACGAATACATTACAAATAAAGATTAAATTTATATAGAGTATATCTTAAATGTATTATGAGTGTATTTTGTGTACATTTTAGATTTATTGACGTGACAACGTCTTATAATTCGATGGAGCCGGCTGCACGCACGAAAAAGCATGACTCATCGCCATTACCTCGCTCTGAGGCGTTCCATTTAAGGCTTGAAGTGTAAGCGAGAGCGCGGAACGAGCGACAAAGAGGTACAATCGGCCTCCACGTTCGGCAGCGTTCGGCAGCGTTCGACATTTGTCTCTCTCCTACTTGAGTGATGGCCTCTGTACACTGCGAGCGACGAGCGACGAGCGATCAGCGATATCCAATGGCAACGTCACTCTCATAGAGCATTTCCGTCATACTCGAGCTCTCATTGGATATCGCTCATCGCTTGTCGCCCATCGCGCGCAGTGTGCAGAAGCCATGAGCGATGCGTCCGCGTGGACAGCTGCTATACAATAATACATGTACATGTTTTCGTCAAGTATGAAGTGCAGTGAAAAGTGAATGTGGTGTGAATTGTTTATAGCAACGATAATTGCGGCGATAAAGGTAATGATTCTTTCGATATTAAATATATGTTCAGTGATATATTGTCGAATATTCGTGCTTTCATCATTAAAATAAATAGCATCGGTCCGCTAGTGCAGCGATAGTAGGTTATGCTATAATTGACAAAACTATAACAATAAGTTAACAGAACTATTTCACGATGAGTAAAAATCAATTGCTTTACTATTCGATCGAAATAATTATCGAGCGTAGCTATGATTTCAAAAAATTAAAACATAAATGTTAAATCTTCCACATATCATAACAACGTGTCTGAAATGACAGGTTGGACCAGCCAGCCGTCAAAGGGAACAATTTTCTCCTATATCAAACACATTGCGGCGGGCTTTTTAAAAGCTAGAGTTACAAAAATTCTAATGATGTTTCCAATTTTTAAATTTTAAATTTAAGATTTATGAACAATAATTTAATCACAGTTTATTCTTATAATAAATTATTCAAAATTATTACTTTTTTACAACAAATTACAATTAAATTTGCAAAAATAATTAAGTAACTAATTGAACAACAACTTTTATTCAGTTCACTTGCTGAAAGAAATAATGTTAATACAAAATTTATTATTATAAAATAATAAAATCAAAAATTAAATTTTAACAGTCGAGTAGAAATTTAAACAATAAATTTTATTCAAGTATTTTGTAAATTTAAAATGATTTTCTGAACGAAGAATTTTATGAAAAAATAAAAGTTGTAAAACAATTGCTCAAACACATTCATACTTGTAAAAAATATGTACATTGTAAAAAAAATAAATAAAAATTGACATAATTGTATTTATGCGTACAAATAAATGTAACTTCATCAATTCAATTGTGATTTCCATTTACCTCCTTCTCTATATCCTTACAAAATATCTATCAAACAAACAAAATTAAAATTTTCTTTTGAAAAATGAAACCATTCCATCCGTATTTTCTTATGACGTTGTCACGTTCAACTATCGTCAGTAAACCGACTTTACAGGCAACCGATTTTTTTTAAGCCATTTAAAGTAGTATTCAAGTATATTTAAAATTGCATTTTAATAAGATTTGAAGTGTTGTATAAAAATATTTCCAGTACATATTAAACGTAGTATGAATACTACGAGTATATTTGAAATAAAGTTTAAATATATTTGGAGTATATCTTAAATTAATTATGAGATAATTTCATGTATAATTTAGTTATATTTTAAGGCATTTGAAATACTATTCAAGTATGGTTTAAATATATTTCAATAAGATTTGGAAGGTAGTATAAGCATATTTCAAGGATATTTTGAACGTAGTGTGAATACATTTCGTGTACATTTTAGATGCAGTTTAAACAATTTTAAATTAGAAATCAAGTATATTTTAAGTATATTTTAAGTCCATGATAAATGCACTTTGGATGTATTTCAATATAATTTTAAGTATAGTATGCATACATTTCGCGTCAATTTTAGGTGTAGTTTAAGTCCATTTTAAATCCATTTAAAATATAGTTCGAATACATTGAAATTATACTTCTAGTATATTTTAATGCCAGTTTGAGTATACCGTCAGTATACTCAAACGTATACTTTCAATTTAGTTTGAGTACATGTCGTCGCATATCCAGTATGCATTCTCTATATATTCTGAAGATCTATTATTGGACGAAAAGTTGGATATCGCGAGTATACGTTAAATGCATTTCTCATATATATTGCATAGATCTCCGGTACATCTAAGATGTATAATGTATATCTGAAATATATTTTACGTCTATTTTTTGTGTATTGAAAAATATATTTTTACGTATATTTTATTTCCTTGTGGGTATATTGGTGAGCCGTTCTCCTTCGGTATTTGATTCATCGAGCAGTATGGACCATGGACGATTGCGAAAAAATTATCGATAAGTTGAGCGGCACGAGGAAAAATTTCTCTCACGTGGATAAGTGGCAAAAGTTCTGTGAGGTGCACGTCAAAGTTTTGGGGCAAACTTTGAAAAAACCAAGGCTCAACGTTGGTCAAAAACTGAAAATTCAATGGACAATAGCGAAATTGTTGTCGTTGAGGGAAAAAATCGTGCGTGGAGCAAGTGTAAGCAGCACATGTGTAAGCGGTGCTGGTGTGAGTGATGCTCGCGACAAACTAAAGTGGATCGATCTCGAGTCGGCATTAAAAAATCGAATAAAGACGGGATCGATTGTGAATTTCGAGCATAAAGATGTGCAAAGTTTCCTCGAAGATGCGATGCGCGTGGTAGTTTCAAAACTGGACAAAATCGTGCGCGAGGAGGGTCACGTGAAGGCGAATGTGACCTTAGCGTGCAAATTTGGTCTCATGAAGGTGAATGAAATCATTGAGAAAGAAAAGACGTTTCAAATTACAAGCGCGGTCATTCTACCATCGAGCGATATTGCCGAGTGGTTCATCGAGTGCGTCCAAGTAAAACTCTCCGCTAAAATCGAGGACTTTCAGAAAAAAAAGTCGGGTTGGACGTTACACGAAATCTCCCATCTACTTGTAAACATTAACAAGTACGAAGCACCGCGAGGAGGCTTATCCACCTACACGCGTCTCCCGAGGGATATACAGATAAAACGGATCGTCATCAATATTGAAAACAATGACCCATATTGTCTTCTCTGGTCCGTCACCGCAGCTCTCTCTCCACCACCGAGGATGCATCCTGAATGTAAGAGTTCGTATCCTCTTCATAGCGAAGTGCTCAAATACGAAGGCTTGGATTTTTCGATGAGCTTATCGATGATTAAGAAATTTGAGGAATTGAATGGTTTGACGATCTATGTGTATGGGATCGATGGCATCACGAAAGACAGTATTAGTAAAATTATACCGATATATCTAAGTAAACAAACGTCGGATAAACCAACCATTCACCTACTCGTGATCAAAGCCAAAATCGATGAGGAGGAGGAGGACGAAGAGAAGGAGGCGGACGAGGAGGATGCTGCCGCTCCTAAGGTATATCATCATTTCGCGTGGATTAAAAACATGTCGTGACCCTTGCGTGCGTAGATATTGAAGGGTAAACATCGCACGCGGATTTGCGGCCGATGCTTGTGGTCATTTTACCACAAAAGAAAAATTGCAACAGCACAAAGAGGATTGCGCGAATAATGCGTAGATGATTATGATTAATAATAAGAAGTCATGTGTACACTACAATAAAATTGACATTGCAACAACAATTATAAAAATTGCATAAAATTTATTTGAAATTAACCATGGTTTCAGTTATCCGTGGATCGTTCGGTCCCAATCACCCCGGTTAATTCGAGTCTTACTGTAAAAAGTACGAAAGACAAGCATAGTATATCGAAAGGCTATCAATATGGGTTTTCCACAGATAAATCAAAGACACTAAGAACATATCCATAAGACGCGGTAGCATCGCATTGCCAGCATACTAAAAAAATCAGCAGAAAGGCCGCAGATGAGAAGTACGCTAATATGCCGGCCGTGCCATACTTGATGTATTACAATTTCAATAATCTGTATGGTGTAGCTATGTGTGAGTCATTGCCATACGGCTCGGTCGCTTGGGTAGAACATTTTGAGCAATGTATCGGGGATATTCCAGATGACGCTGAAACGGGATACATCTTGAAGGTTGATTCGGAGTATTCTCGAGAGTTACACGACACGCACAAAGATTTACCCTTGTATACACAACACGACGGCCCTCCTGAGCGGGCACTCAAAGAAAATTGACGATCACGCGTCCGCGAAAAGAAAAATACGCAATTCACTAAATAAATTTGAAACAACGCGTAAAATTTGGATTACGCGTCATGGAAATTCACAGAGTCCTCAAGCTTAAGCTTGGCTAAAATGTCGCAATGATCGAACTGACTCGCATTCTTGCGTTTATTATTTTTACGATTCATCCGCAAAGCCAGAATGACATATCGCGGCTTTTTCAATTGTGTAGACGTCTTCACAGAGCATATGGTGTACTCATTATGGTATCGAGTAGAACGTGAACAATTCGACGAGTCAGAAAGCATGATTTTTAAACGGCTATAGTTCGATAGGTGTTCATTAATCATGGGTAGTTGTCATTCAACTGTATCCGAACAGAATCTTTTTTATATACTTTCAAAATTTTATACATAAATCACTACGTATCATAGTCCTAATATCGTTCATGATTGTGTCTGATAGTGCTACCAGCACCCAAATATCTCTCCAGAATTTGAGGTAGCTAAAATTATCAAAACTGTCGAATTACATGACTTCATCGTTAGCTTTTCTGTATGCAATCCAATATGTGCCAGGTCCATCTTTGTCATCAAGATTCACAATAGTGGTTTCGTAATTTCGGCGTCCACTCGCGGGAATTCATTTCTCACGCGAACTCCGCGACAATAAGGAGTTTCCGTAACTTTTGAATTAATTATCTAAATTTTAAGCAATGCTTAAAATTGGGACTGCGCATCACAAAATGCAAAGAATTTTCAAATTCAAACAGCGCGCTTGGCAAAGAATACATCAATGATGGAATTGGGGGAGAAATCTGATAAGGACTTCAAGAATTTTTACAAACTCGTGACCAAGCCGGTCTTTGGTAGAAAAATGGAAAATGTGAGGAAACATCGGGAAGTACGACTCGTTACAAGGTGGAAGAGGCGGTGGGGAGCGGAAGCGTAGATCGCCAAGAGCCCATATTCCATAGCTGCAATATATTTGACAATTACATTGTTATAATTGCGCTCCATACAGTGTGCGTTCTATTTAATAAACCCATATCCACAGGATGTTCCATTCTCGATTTACCTAAACCCAGGATTTATGATTTTAACTACAGTTACATACTCAAAAGATTTAACAATCGAGCAAAATTGCTGTATGCGGAGACTGCTAGTCAGATTTATCACATCAGCGTGTCGGACATTTGTGAAATGATGAAGTGTGACATTAACAAGTTTTAGCACACGATTATTCGCCAAATAATCCGTACAATGTGCCCTCGCGAAATAAGAGGAATTAGGCCTAATGAAAGATGAGAATAATGGTCGTATTATAATGGAATTTGTAGACTGGGGAGCGAAATTGCACTCGTTTAAAATCCTCGACTGTGACGATGTGAAGAAGCGAGCGAAAGGTATTAGGTGGTCAACCCTAAAATCCATCACATTCAAGACTTAAAAAAATTGCTTGTTTGCGTACGAAAAAAAAACCTCGTCAAGGTGCAATAAATGATCATGAGTATAGAAACACATTGTTCATACGGTGATGCAAAATAAAGTTGCTCTCTGCTGGAGAGATGACAAAAGAGTTATAATTCACAGATTCCCTGGACACTCTTCGGTTATGATTGCGATGACATGGAATGTTAAAATAAAGAGTTAAAAAACAATTGTGTGTAAAGAGAGAAACAGTAAAATACATTTACACTTAAACCTAAACATTTCCGAAAATGTACCCCCCCCCCCCTATCGGCCCTATCTAAGAAACAAACCATGGCATAGGTACTCGAGCCAAGTCCGCGACACTGAGGACTTGGCTCTGCAACAGGAATTGGCTTCGAAAGAGGAGGAAGCCGATGTCGATAATGAATTCAATACTACGTATGGTGATGGCGATGACGATGACGATGACGATGACACGATGACGATGACACGATGACGATGACACGATGACGATGACGATGACGATGACACGATGACGATGACGATGACACGATGACGATGACGATGACACGATGACGATGACGATGACACGATGACGATGACGATACCACGATGACGATACCACGATGACGATACCACGATGACGATACCACGATGACGATACCATGATGACGATACCACGATGACGATGACGACGACGATGACGATGACGACGACGATGACGATGACGATGACGATGACACGATGACGATGACGATGACGATGACACGATGACGATGACACGATGACGATGACACGATTACGATGACACGATGACGATGTCACGATGACGATGACACGATGACGATAACACGATGACGATGACACGATGACGATGACACGATGACGATGACACGATGACGATGACACGATGACCATAACGATGACGATGGCACGATGACACGATGACGATGATGATGACGATGACGATGTGACGATGACATCATCTAAGAAAGATGTTGAGTGAGTGTCATCGTCATCATCGTCATCGTCATCATCGTCATCGTCATCGTGTCATCGTCATCATCGTCATCGTGTCATCGTCATCATCGTCATCGTCATCGTGTCATCGTCATCGTGCCATCGTCTCATCGTCATCGTCATCGTCATCGTGTCATCGTCATCGTCGTCGTCATCGTCATCGTCATCGTGTTATCGTCATCGTCATCGCCATCGTTTCATCGTCATCGTGTCATCGTGTCATCGTCATCGTGTCATCGTCATCGTGTCATCGTCATCGTGTCATCGTCATCGTGTCATCCTCATCGTGTCATCCTCATCGTGTCATCATCATC